>APFE031702814.1:0-23196 GCA_000404065.3 Pinus taeda
TATATTTAAAACAATGTAATTAATTTAATTTTTTTGATATAATTTTTTTGATCGAAATATTACTACCATCATCAATAGCAATGCAATTTCAATTAATGTGTTGTTAAAGAATACGCTATGAAACATCAAAACCCATACCATCCTCTTTTAGGTAAATTTTCCTTTGGATCCCTCTGGGAAAAGTCCCATAAATAAAGGTATCAAGCTAGAGGATAAGACTAAAAGGGTGGGATACCATTCCTTGTGTGGTGATAAGAGCTAACATGCAAGTGGGGATGACGTGTTGTAATTGATTTTATTACATTATTGGAAAGACCAACATATATGTAATTTAACTATTGGATAACAAGGTGATGTGGGATAGTTGATTTCGTTATAATTATTGGGATGTTTGTAGCATGAGTATAATTTACCAATTGGATGAAAGTAAAGAGATAGCATGCACTTTCTTCAAATCATAATGTAATTGTAAGATTTAGTTTAGTTGAATATTCCAAAGGGTGGCACAAGCGTGGAATAATGATATCCATAGGGACACTAAGAATGATATGAATGATTCCATGGACATATACGAGAGGCATCAAAAACTCTTGTTGGGGCTCATAAACAAGTTTCACGTTGCATCGCCTCAAACTAGTTGTCGTGCGTACGTGGAAAGTTTGTTCAATCTAAGAGTAGATGGTGGTCGAAGCCTCAATGATGATGAACCTGTTGCGTTGTGCACCAAATTCAACTTTGTCATCTCAGACACGACGACATCATCCATGTAGTGGATGCGTTCTACTAGTGTAAATACCCCGTGGAGAAAGGAAATACAACCTAATGTGTGCCTGTGTGACTACTTGGTACCCCTTATAGCCCAAAAAAATACATCAGGTTGTATGGTGAAAATTGATCATTTCAAGTGTTTTCTCTGATCTCCACACGCTGTGTGATAAATATTGGTTACTACTAGTGTCATCAAATGCTTGATTTGAACTTGATAAAAAACACTTCTGACCAAGATTTGTTGCTTCCAACGTCATTTTTCTATTTTATCAAAAAAAATATTGCTTTTAATTTTTGAGAAGGTGTGCTATCAGTCAAGGATGAGTGTTTTTGCCATAGATTTTCTCAACTTGTACGATGAACTAGTAGACAATGTTCCAGTTAATCTAGTGTGATTAGAAAACTGACATGTCATGAGAATCAAACGCTCACACTTTCAATGAAAACATTGCCCAAATTATATAGAAAATTTAGTGAGTTTCGAATGGCTCTTACCTTTCCCTGCTCTAGTTCATGCATATTCCAGTAAGCATAGGTCTGAATGCAATCTATTCCTCTCTCTTTAGCTTTATATATTAGCCCAAGCCACACCTGTACAGTTACACAAATAGTAGCCATCATTCAATATTGATAAGAGGAATTCTATTCTAGACATCAAGCTCATTGTTTATAGCATGTTCTTGATCCACATAATCTTTAGATTAAATTGCCCCAAATAAAACAAGAAATGACCATAAGGAGCACTATATGGATAACCCTCTATTTTCAAGAGTGGTTCTTGTGTTGGGCCACTTTTCTTGAACGAAAGTTGGAGACAGTGGATCAAATGCAGGGTGAGCATAATTTAGAAAGGAAAAGTGAGAAACATTTACATGGTTTTCATCTCCTTTTCTTTAAAATTGATAGAGATTAAAAATAATTCAGTGAACAATGAATCCCACTATGGGATGAATTATTTCCCAAAATTTCTAACCAATTATAATTTCAATTAATCATCTATCTCTATTTTTTCAACCTTGTAAATGGTTGAGAAATTATTTTTAATAGAATCCATTAATTAAAATATCATTTCAATTTTCATAAGCTCAAGGTTTCAAAGTTAGAGAATCTGGGGATTTCAATATTCCTATCTAAAATTTACTTGAGAATCCCTAAAGCAATAGGTGTGAGGAGTTTCAATCTTGATTCACCCAAAAATTACAAGGTTGGTTTCTACTTCTCGCAGTGCATTTCATAGATCCAATATAGACCCATCTAAATATTGGTATGATATGTGCCTGAGAAAGAGTTTTTAATGGAATTGATCAAATAAACATACATTTCCATGTTTAAAATCTCCAGGTTTCAAGGTTTAAAATCTAGGGATTTGAATATTTCAATATTCTGTCAAATTGTACATACCCACCCTCACATTTTAGCCTTTAATTTCATACGGTTGTGTTACTCTACACATTCAATGCACCCAATGCACACAAAAAAACATGTGGATCACCGAAACTTTTGAAATGTATTAATGCAAAATTTCAAATATTAACATACAATGAATTTTATTTCTAGGCAGTTACCAACTTAGAGACCCAATCTGCAATTGAAGTCTTGGCGACAAATAATCCACTACTTCTTGAAATTATAGAAGCGGGGAACCCTTCAAAAATGATCTTGTTCCCTGTCACTTTTGTGTCCTTATCGGGAATCGAGCAACCCTTAGAGAATGCAATCTACCAACACAAACTAGTTAATCAACATCCTTCCATAAACAGACCGAAACAAGAAATTGTGAATTTTGTAGGATGAGATATTGATCACACATACTTCTATCCCGGTAGGACAAATAGTAAAATTTATGGAAGAACCGCGGGCGGAATTATGGTCCTTAAACATCTCCTTAAACTGCTTTATCGCCTTGGCTTCTGCTTCACCACATATGCTTTAGCTTCCCAAGTTGCCTTGCCACCTCCAGTCATTCTTTTAGAGTACTAAGCTCCCAAGAGCATTAAGATGACTATTACTCTCATAAATTTCTCATATTGACCTACAAGTTAATGATTCCCACAACCACCTCATTTCAGAATTTTAAGATAAGCAATATGCTTTCATAGTTCTAAGAGAAGAAAAAATTATGACTTCACAGGATGTAGGCAATATTAATGCAAAATAATATGGTACAAAATCAAATCAAACTCCACATTCAGGAAAATAAATTGTATAAATCAAGGAAGGGGCCTTTTGAGATAGAGCATATAGATATTATGATATCTATAATAGATATCGAACATCTCTATACCATTATTAAACCAAAGTTTGAAACTAAAGGGTCACACATATCCATTTCCAGATGAAATTATTGTTGTAGTAGGGTTGAGAAGAAATTGATGCTCACAAATGTCAAGTGGAGAGGAGAACAATGCAACAACTGGAAATGACATGTGTATTGGTGATTTCACTTTTTGATTGGGTTATGTGTGTTTTTCACTTATTTATTGGGTTGTGGTTTAGATCATGTGCTTGATGTTTTATCCACTCATTAACTCTTGATTTTCCCTTTTTGGTCAAGTAATAAAAAATAGCAATTTTAACAAGAATTGTCCTTTTTATGAAAAGACAAAAATATCGAATAGCCAGACTTCCCTATTTTAGAGGTGGCTAGGTTAAAATTTCAACCAACTTTTTTTTATATAAATGAATATGAAAAAGGGTTTTTCTATTAGTTCTATATTTTGTCAATAATTATGATGAAAATGTATCATGGCCAATGAAACTTCCAAAAGATATTGTTACCATCATCAAGGATACAAAACATTTTGAAGGGAAAATTATGCTATAAAACATCTTGGGTCAAAATTCATGGATGACAGATTTCTATATAGCATCATTTCAAAATGATGCTTCCATGAAGAAAATTAAACATATTGAATAACAAATATTGGACAGTAATGTTACCTATCATCCTGAGTTATAGAGGAACTTGTTGTCTCCATTACATATTCAAAAACAAGGTCATTCCATTCACAAGTTTGATGGAAAAGTTGAAATAAGGATGTATTTCGACAACATGGTCATCTTGACAAGATGGGAGGATGAGAAAATATTGAAGTTGAAAGGGACATCTAGATAGGTACATAATTCTACTTATTTTTCACATCTTGATGAAGGTACAATGTCCTCTAATCTCTTGTGGTATGCTATATTTGTGCACATCAATTATGACAGTCATCATGTGATGAAAAAAATGGTGCTTTTGGCTTTCTCACCATTGGTCCAAGGAACATGAAGCAATGTGAGGCTTGTATCCTTAGAAAACATGATAAGCAAGCCTTTTATAATTCCACTTCAACATTTAAAGGACATTATAACAAATTATAGTTTAAAATTCAAATTGGTTTAGATTCATATTAGTTCTAGATCCATCAAGTGTTGAAGTGGATCAAATCGATATCAAATATCGATAGATGCAAACCATTCATCAAATTTTATACTTGGAAGAAATTTGCATCTAGAGAATTTCGATCCATCTAAATTCCATCAAGATAAATATATACTAATAATAAATAAACACAAATAGACAAATAAAAACTAATAATAAATAAACTCAAATATTATATCTCTATGATTAGCCATAATCTTATTTTAAATTTCAAGTCATTTAATTAAAAATTAAATGATAATTTTATGAATCATTAATATATAAAAATAAAATAAAAAAAATTAGCGAGGCATATGAATACAATTAACTTTAAATTTATATTTAAAACAATATAATTAATTTAATTTTTTGATATAATTTTTTTGATCGAAATATTACTACCATCATCAATAGCAATGCAATTTCAATTAATGTGTTGTTAAAGAATACGCTATGAAAGATAAAAACCCATACCTTCCTCTTTTGGGTAAATTTTCCTTTGTATCCCTCTGGGAAAAGTCCCATAAATAAAGGTATCAAGTTGGAGGATAAGACTAAAAGGGTGGGATACCATTCCTCACGAGGTGAGAAGAGCTAACATGCAAGTGGGGAGGACATGTTGTAATTGATTTTGTTACATTATTGGAAAGACCAACATTTATGTAATTTAACTGTTGGATAACAAGCTGATATGGGATAGTCGATTTCGTTATAATTATTGGGATGTTTGTAGCATGAGTGTAATTTACCAATTGGATGAAGGTAAAGAGATAGCATGCACTTTCTTCAAATCATAATGTAATTGTAAGATTTAGTTTAGTTGAATATTCCAAAGGGTGGCACATGTGTGAAATAATGATATCCATAGGGACATTAAGAATGATATGAATGATTTCGTGGACATATACAAGCGGCATCAAGAACTCTTGTTGGGAGTCATAAACAAGTGTCACTATGAATGGCCTCAAACTAGTTATTGTGCGTACGCAGAAAGTTTGTTCAATCTGAGAGTGGATGGTGGTCGAAGCCTCAATGATGATGAACTTGTTGCATTGTGCACCAAATTCAACTTTGTCATCTTAGACATGATGACATCATCCGTGTAGTGGATGCATTCTACCGATGTAAATACCCCGTGGAGAAACGAAATACAACCTAAGGTGTGGCCATGTGACTACCTGGTACCCCTTATAGCCCCAAAAAATACATCAGGTTGTATGGTGAAAATTGATCATTTCAAGCGTTTTCTCTGATCTCCACACGCTTTGTGATAAATATTGGTTGCTACTAGTGTCATCAAATGCTTGATTTGAACTAGATAAAAAACATTTCTAACCAACATTTGTTGCTTCCAATGTCATTTTTCTATTTTATAAAAACATTTTTTCTTTTAATTTTTGAGAAGGTGTGGTATCAGTCAAAGATGAGCGCTGTTGCCATAGCTTTTCTAAATTTGTATGATGAACTAGTAGACAATGTCCCAGTTAATCTAGTGTGATTAGAAAACTAACATGTCATGAGAGTCGGATGCTCACACTTTTGATGAAAACATTGCCCAAATTATATAGAAAATTTGGTGAGTTTTGAATGGCTCTTACCTTTCACTGTTCTGGTTCATTCATATTCCAGAAAACATAGGTCTGAATGCAATCCAGTCCTCCCTCTTTAGCTTTGTATATCAGCCCAGGCCACATTTGTACAGTTACACAAATAGTAGCCATCATTCAATATTGATAAGAGGAAGTCCATTCTGGACATCGAGCTCATTGGTTATAGCGTTTTCTTGATCCACATAATCTTTAGATTAAATTTCCCCAAATAAAACAAGCAACAACCATAAGGAGCACTATATGGATGACCCTCTATTTTCAAGAGTGGTTCTTGTGTTGGGCCACTTTTCTTGAACGAAAGTTGTGGACGAAGGATCAAATACAGGGTGAGCCTAATTTAGAAAGGAAAAGTGAGAAACCCTTACATGGCTTTCATCTCCTTTTCTTTAAAATTGATATGTATTAAGAATAATTTAGTGAACAATGAATCCCACTGTGGGATGAATTATTTCCCAAAATTTCTAACCAATGACAATTTCAATTAATCATCTATCTATATTTTTTCAGCCTTGTAAATGGTTGAGAAATGATTTTTAATAGAATCCATTAATTAAAATACCATTTCCATTTTCAGAAGCTCAAGGTTTCAAAGTTAGAGAATCTGAGGATTTCAATATTCCTATCTAAAATTTACCTAAGAATCCCTAAAGCAATAGGTGTGAGGTGTTTCAATCTTGATTCGCCCAAAAATTACAAGGCTGGTTTCTACTTCTTACAGTGGATTTCATAGATCCAACATAGACCCATCTAAATCTTGGTATGATATGTCCCTGAGTAAGGGTTTTCAATGGAATTGATCAAATAAAGATGCATTTCCATGTTTAAAATCTCCAGGTTTCAAGGCTTAAAATCTATGGATTTGAATATTTCAATATTTTGTCAAATTGTACATACCCACCCTCACCTTTTAGCGTTTAATTTCATATGGTTCTGTTACTCTACACATTCAATGCACACAAAAAAACATGTGGATCACCGAAACTTTTAAAATGTATCAATGTAGAATTTTCAGATATTAACATACAATGAATTTTATTTCTGGGCAATTACCAGCTTGGAGACCCAATCTGCGATTGATGTCTTGGTGACAAACAATCCACTACTTTTTGAAATTATAGATGTGGGGAACCCTTCAAAAATGATCTTGTTCTCTGTCACTCTTGTGTCCTTATCGAGAATCAAACAACCTTTAGAGAATGCAATCTACCAACACAAACTAGTTAATCAACATCCTTCTATAAATAGACCGAAACAAGAAATTGTGAATTTTGTAGGATGAGATATTGATCACACATACTTCTATCCCAGTAGGAGAAATAGTAAACTTTATGGAGGAACCATGGGGGGAATTATGGTCCTTAAAAATCTCCTTAAACTACTTTATCGCCTTGACTTTAGCTTCACCATATATTCTTGTAGCTTCCCAATCTGCCTTGCCACCTCCAGTCACTTTTTTAGAGTACTAAGCTCCCAAGAGCATTAAGATAACTATTACTCTCATAAATTTCTCATATTGACATGCAATTTACTGATTCCCACAACCAGCTCATTTCAGACTTTTAAGAGAAGCAATATGCTTTCATAGTTCTAAGAGAAGAAAAAATTAGGACTTCACAGGATGTAGACAATATTAATGCAACATAATATGGCACAAAATCAAATCAAACTCCACATTCGGGAAAATAAACTATATAAATTAAGGGGCCTTTTGAGATAGAGCTTATAGATATTATGATATATGTAATAGATATCGAACATCTCTTTACCATTATTAAACCAAAGTTTGAAACTACAGGGTCACACATATCCATTTCTGGATGAAATTATGGTTGTAGCAGGGTTGAGGAGAAACTGATGGGCACAAATGTCAAGTGGAGAGGAGAAGAATGCAACAACTGGAAACGACATATGTATTGGTGATTCCACTTTTTGATTGTGTTATGTGTGTTTTTCACTTATTTATTGGGTTATGGTTTAGATCATGTGCTTAATGTTTTATCCACTCATTAACTCTTGATTTTCCCTTTTTGGTCAAGTAATAAAAAATAGCAATTTTAACAAGAACTATCTTTTTTATGAAAAGACAAAACCTCGAATAATCAGACTCCCCTATTTTAAAGGTGGCTAGGTTAAAATTTCAACCAAATTTTTTTATATAAATGAATATGAAAAGGGTTTTTTCTATTACTTCTATATTTTTTCGATAATTATGATGAAAATGTATCATGGCCAATGAAACTTCTAGAAGATATTGTTACCATCATCAAGGATACAAAACATTTTGAAGGGAAAATGATGCTATAAAACATCTTGTTCAAAATTCATGGATGACAGATTTCTATATAGCGTCATTTCAAAACGATGCTTCCATGAAGAAAATTAAACATATTGAATAACAAATATTGGATAGTAATGTTACCTATCTTCCTGAGTTATAGAGGAACTTGTTGTCTCCATTTCATATTCAATAACAAGGTCATTCCATCCACAAGTTTGATGGAAAAGTTGAAATAAGGATGTATTTCGACAAATTGTTCATCTTGACAAGATGGGAGGATGAGAAAATATTGAAGTTGAAAGGGACATCTAGATAGGTACATAATTCTACTTATTTTTCACACCTTGATGAAGGTACAATGTCCTCTAATCTCTTGTGCTATGCTATATTTGTGCACATCAATTATGACAGTCTTCATGTGATGAAAAAAACGATGCTTTTGGCTTTCTCACCATTGGTCCAAGGAACATGAGGCAATGTGAGGCTTGTATCCTTAGAAAACATGACAAGCAAGCCTTTCATATTTCCACTTCAACATTTAAAGGACTAACAAATTATAGTTTAAAATGCAAATTGGTTTAGATTCATATTAGTTCTAGATCCATCAAGTGTTGAAGTGGATCAAATCGATATCAAATATCGATAGATGCAAACCTTTCATCAAATTTTATACTTGGAAGAAATTTGCATCTAAAGAATTTCGATCCCTCTAAATTCCATCAAGATAAATATATATTAATAATAAATAAACACAAATAGATAAATAAAAACTAATAATAAATAAACTCAAATATTATATCTCTATGATTAAGCCACAATCTTATTTAAACTATCAGTCATAAATAATATAAAATTAAATGATAGTTTTTATTGAACCATTAAAATATATAAATTAAATGAAGTTTTATTGTGTCATTATATTATATAAAATTAAATAAAATAAAAATTATCGGAGGCATTACCCTCAATATGAATACAATTAACTTTAAATTTATATTTAAAACAATATAATTAATTTAATTTTTTGATATAATTTTTTTGATCGAAATATTACTACCATCATCAATAGCAATGCAATTTCAATTAATATGTTGCTAAAGAATATGCTATGAAACATCAAAACCCATACCTTCCTCTTTTGGGTAAAGTTTCCTTTGGATCCCTCTAGGAAAAGTCCCATAAATAAAGGTATCAAGTCAGAGGATATGACTAAAAGGGTGGGATACCATTCCTCGCGAGGTGAGAAGAGCTAACATGCAAGTGGGGATGACGTGTTGTAATCGATTTTGTTACATTATTGAAAAGGCCAACATATATGTAATTTAACTGTTGGATAACAAGGTGACGTGGGATAGTTTATTTCGTTATAATTATTGGGATGTTTGTAGCATGAGTGTAATTTACCAATTGGATGAACGTAAAGAGATAGCATGTGCTTTCCTCAAATCATAATGTAATTGTAAGATTTAGTTTAGTTGAATATTCCAAAGGGTGGCACAAGTGTGGAATAACGATATCCATAGGGACACATAAAATGATATGAATAATTCCATGGACATATACAAGAGGCATCAAGAACTCTTGTTTGGGCTCATAAACAAGTGTCACTATGCATCACCCCAAACTAGTTATCGTACATACGTGGAAAGTTTGTTCAATCTGAGAGTGGATGGTGGTCGAAGTTTCAATGATGACAAACTTGTTGCGTTGAACACCAAATTCAACTTTGTCATCTCGGACACGACGACATCATCCTTGTAGTGGATGCATTCTACCAATGTAAATACCCCGTGGAGAAAGAAAATACAACCTAAGGTGTGGCTATGTGACTACTTGGTACCCCTTATAGCCCAAAAAAATACATCAGGTTGTATGGTGAAAATTGATCATTTCAAGAGTTTGCTCTGATCTCCACATGCTTTGTGATAAATATTGGTTGCTACTGGTTTCATCAAATGCTTGATTTGAACTCGATAAAAAACACTTCTGACCAAGATTTGTTCCTTCCAGCGTCATTTTTCTATTTTATCAAAACATTTTTTCTTTTAATTTTTGAGAAGGTGTGGTATCAGTCAAAGACGAGTGTTGTTGCCATAGCTTTTCTCAACTCGTATGATGAACTAGTAGACAATGTTCCAGTTAATGTAGTGCGATTAGAAAACTGACATGTCATGAGAGTTAGACGCTCACACTTTCAATGAAAACATTGCCCAAATTATATAGAAAATTTGGTGAGTTTTGAATGGCTCTTACCTTTCCATGCTCTAGTTCATGCATATTCCAGAAAACATGGGTCTGAATGCAATCCAGTCCTCCCTCTTTAGCTTTGTATATTAGCCCAGGCCATATCTGTACAATTACACAAATAGTAGCCATCATTCAATATTGATAAGAGGAAGTCTATTATGGACATCGAGCTCATTGTTTATAGAATTTTCTTGATCCACATAATCTTTAGATTAAATTGCCCCAAATAAAACAAGAAACGACCATAAGGAGCACTATATGGATGACCCTCAAGAGTGGTTCTTGTGTTGGGCCACTTTTCTAGAACGAAAGTTGGGGACAGAGGATCAAATGTAGGGTGAGCCTAATTTAGAAAGGAAAAGTGAGAAAACTTACATGGTTTTCATCTCCTTTTCTTTAAAATTGATAGAGATTAAAAATAATTCAGTGAACAATGAATCCCATTGTGGGATGAATTATCTCCCAAAATTTCTAACCAATGAGAATTTCAATTAATCATCTATCTCTATTTTTTTAGCCTTGTAAATGGTTAATCCACCATAGAATTGATATAAACCTCATTTTCACAGTGCACCTAGGCAGCATGGAGGAACCAAGAGCAGGCACGGAAATCGAGGCGAATTTTTAATTAATTTATCTTGAGGTGGAACCATTACTAAGCAAAATTTCCAAGATGGTGAAATTTTTGTAGTGTCCAAATTGGACAAACTTTATGTCGATCCTACACCTCTTGACGACATGAACCCGATGGCGTGGTCAGTTTCCTGATCCGAGTAGCAGATTTGCAGAACACCTAGAGGAGGAAATCTTTGAGGAATCTAGGGGGTGTTGATCTAGATTTTCATTAATGTCAATATGGAAATATTCTAGGATACTAAATGATGATCAGAAGTCATATGAGCTATCAGAGTATAGAAGAACTATCAGAGTGGTATTGGAAGTTATAAGCCATAGGAGCGAAGAGAAGCCATAGGAGCGACAAGAAAAGACAAAGCAGATCTATCACATGTGCGAAGAGTAAGAACCGTATCAGAGATATCACATGAAATATCAGAAGGAGAAAAGAGGAACATGCTGTGAAGAAAGAGCCAAAATGAGGAATAGATCATCGAAGGAAGAGTGAAGAGTGTACGTAGTCATCGAAGCAAGTAAAGAAGAAAACAAAGAGCACAATAATCGGAAGACCGGGGGTAGGAGTGTACATGGCTGAAGGCCCATCCTAGCCATCGATCTCATTTTCAACACTTACATCATAGTCAATGGTAGGGGTTAAGCCTGTTGTCAACCCATGTGCTAGTTGAAAACCCATAGGCCATAGATTTGATGACCTCGTATACCAATGGATATTAGGTCACAAAACGATCGGACATTAATCTCAAGAACGGACCGGAACTTTTATAGATCAAGGATCTATAGTCCTTATCAACTACGTAAACGCGATTAAGCATTGCACAAGTTCCCTAACCAATATTGTTATGAACCATTGGATCCATCGCACCTTGATCAAACGGTAGAGGATCGGTGATTGGGTTTGTTGATCAGGTGGACCAACAACCGTCAGATTAAATATGAGATCAATGGTGGAGATGATGTGGCAGGTGGGACCGCCCATTATATGTTTTTAACTATGTTTATATGCGAAGATCAATGATGTTGATATCGAAGGATAGAGTATGTTATGGGGACGACTTGTATAAGACCTTCGGAAGCTACCATTACAACTAAAGGAAGGACGTGGCACGTAGGATATTAAATATGGAATCAACATGTCTTTTGAATATTGGTGAATTCGAATAGACAGAGGAAGCTGAAGAACGAGCACAGAGGAAGTCGAAAGATCAAGTGAGCGAAAAGGAAGCCAAAGGTCATGGGTATCAGGAATATATAATAGAGAACAAGGAAACTTTACGAGTTGGAACAACTGTTAGAAACAGAGGAAGCCAAAGGTCTAGAAGAAGTGGAAGAAGTAGGAGGATAGAAGTAAGTCATAGGTCCAGCAGGGTTGGGAGCAAAGAATTACTACCAAATAGATCTAGACAATTTACAGTAGAGGGTTGGAGCCCTTGGGGTTGGTGCTCAGAACTGGAAGGATTAGTGTCCTAGGAGTTGGTGCTCCTAAATCCAAGGTTGATGCCTTGACAAGACAGGGTTGGTGGTCTGGAGGTTGGATCCTCACAAAAGGTCCAAGTTGGTGCTTGGCAACTAGCTGAAGATATATCTATATATATATTACTAATATATATATATATATATATATTATATATAATATATATAATATATATATGTCCACATGGGGTAGCTCAGCGCATGGCCATGGAAATGAAGTCTCAGCGAACCGGAAGTATTGGGTCAAAATCTTGGGCTACCTTCCCCCGTGAAGGGGGTACTTAATGACATGTAAATCGAAGAGTCCAACCCAGCCTACTTATATATATATATATTATATATATTATTATTATATATATATAATATATATATATATATATATAAATATATATATTAATATATAATATATAATATATATATATTAATTACATTCTGAATACAGAAATAAAATAACAAAATGAATGCTTTGTTAATATAACTTCTACAAAATCAAGTACTTATAATATTTATATATTATATATATATATATATATATATATATATATATAATATATATATATATATATATATATATATATATAACGTACTTGATTTATTACAGAGATTATATTAATAAAAGCATTCATTCCTGTTATTTATTTATGTGTTCTAAATGTAAATGATTTAACAAAAAAAAATAACAATTAAAAACAAATACTAATTCACCCCCCACTCAGTATTTCCAACAATTGGTATCAAACCTAGGCTTCTTCATATCAACCTAACAGCTTGAAGAAGGATTCTGAGTCATGATGAGAAATCAAGAAGTGTCAGGAAGACCTCCTCTATTTGATGGCACAAATTTTGGTTTTTGGAAAAAGAGAATGTCCTACTACTTAACGTCCCTTGGACGTAAAGTTTGGCATTTGGTTTTAAATGAGTACACAGTTCCTTCCAATCCTCCGATAGATCAAGATGAAAGGAAAGCCTACATTTCAAATGCAAAAGCCTTAAACTCCATCACTAGTGGAACCACTAATTCAGAATTTACAAAAGTCATGAATTGTAACTTAGCCAAAGAAGTACGGGATAAGCTAATTAGCTTATACGATGGGGACTCCAAAATTAAGAAGGCTAAGCTTCAAACTCATAGAAGGCAATTTGAAAGTCTGAAAATGGATGATGAAGAAGATATTGTGTCATACTTTCTCTCAGTAGCTGAAGTAGTCAACTCTCTTAAAGGATTGGAAGAAAACATTGAAGAAAGAACTATTGTTCAAAAGGTCTTAAGATCTCTCCCAGACAGATTTGACTCCAAAGTAAGTGCTATAGAAGAAATATAGGATCTAGATACTCTCAAGATGGATGAACTTCATGGAATCCTCATTGCCTATGAGATGATAAAAGGGCGCCCAAGTTCCAAAGATAAATCTAAAAAGGGGAAAGAATGGAATGCCAGTAGTGATGACTCCGATATTGAATCCGAATTGGCGCAATTTGTACGAAAATTAAAGAAAGGATCTAAGCTAAAAGGTAAGTACCCTCTTATTTCTTTCAAATGTGGAAAAATTGGTCATTATGCTGCAAAATGTCCCCACAAGCATGATGCTGATGGTGAGGAGAATTCTAAAGGATCGTATACAAAAAGAAATGGTTCAATAAGAAGAATTGCTTCTCTAAGCAAGATGAGTCTGATGAAGATGAATTTGTAGTTATCAAAAAGAGGTCAACAATTAATCAGGTCCCTCACCACAAAGGAGGTAATGAAGAATCAGATGAATAAAATGACCATGCTGGAAGCTAAGAAGTATTATTCATGGCATTCACAAATAATGATGATTCAGAGCTAGAAGGAAATGTAGATAAATTGTTAATATGTGCCATTGAAGAAAATGAGAAATTACGAAATAAAATCATCTCTCTCAAGGTAGAACATGAGGAAACAAAAAGAAGGGAAGACCTCTTGAAAAATTAGATAAAAGAAAAAGAATAAGTCTGTGAAGAACATGAAGCCGAAATAGTATCTCTGAGGAAGAACTGAAGCAAGGCAAAAGGAGTTGGGAAAGCTATCAAATTCTTGACACAATCCTAAATAATCAAAAACCTCAACATGACAAATATGCGATAGGAAGGAGAATCATCAAGTACTAAGAATAATGCAAAAAGCTATGTCGATGTACTTTCCAGTAACACAAAAGAAGAAAGATTATTTCATCAAAGGCCCATCTCAAATCCAAATAATGAAGAGAGAGTAACTCCAAGGAAGAATGTTGATTGAAATCATGGAAATTACAACAAGTACAAAACATTATTTCATCAAAGGCCTATCTCAAACCCAAAGAATGAAGAGATAGTAACTCCAAGGAAGAATGTTGATTCAAATCATGGCTATCACAATAGGTACACAACTATATTTTTTGGCCATTTTTTTATTGTAAAAATTTTGGTCATCAAGCTAGACATTGCATGGCCCGTAAGAATGAAACACCAAAATTGAAGGATCAAACAAGCAAACCATATGGTCCCAAAGGAAAGGAAAAATGAAGACCTACAACTCTTTTGATCCCTTGACCAAATTTGATCCAATGCGCTCATTATGTAATGATAATGGACACAATGAACAAAATTGCCACCTCAAAAGAAGAAAAGCAAAAAATGAGAATCCCAACACGGATAAATGTGGCCTAGCTCTATGTGCTCACAGTGATGAAAATCATTGGTTTGTGGATAGTAGGTGCTCCAAACACATGACAGGGGACAAAAGGAAGTTTGTCTCATTGAACAAAAAAGAAGGACATGTATCCTTTGAAATTAGATCTGCCAAAATTGCTCGAAAAAAAATTGTTACCCTTCTTAATGGAAAGGAAAGGCTCAAAATGCTTTGCTAGTAAACGGGCTCAAACATAATCTCCTGAGTGTTAGCCAAATCTGTGATCAAGGACATAATGTTGTCTTTAGGAGTTTTCTACATGAAAGCCTTTGGAGATCATCCACGCTGACTTATGTCGACCAACTAGAACTTTGACACTCCAAGGAGAAAGGTGCTTTGCTTTATTTGTTGATGACTATACTAGAATGATGTGGGTATATTTCATAAAATATAAATCCAAAGCATTTGAGTGTTTTAAGAATCTTAAAGCCCTTGTAGAAAATGAAAAGGACTCTAAGATTAAATGTTTTTGAATAGATAGAGGGGGAGAATTCACATCAAAAGAATTTGATGAATTCTGTAAAGTACATGGAATCAAAAGATAACTCTCTGTTGCGAGAACACCCAAGAAAAATGGGGTAGTTGAAAGAAGGAACTGAACAATTCAATAAATCGCAAGAACAATGTTAATAGCAGCTAACTTACAGCCAAAATGCTTGACAGAAGCAGTTGGAACAACTGTCTATACCTTGAATTGAACTCAACTAAGACCAAATAATGAGAAGACTCCTTATGAATTATGGAAAGGAAGGCCTACTTCAGTAAAATTCTTCAAGATTTTTGGAAGCAAGTGCTTCATATAAATCAATGATGGCTCACTAGGAAAATTTGATTCTCGAGTTGACGAAGGGATATTCCTTGGATATTCTACAAGGAGCAAAGCCTACAAGTGCTACAATAATTGACTACGAAAAATAGTGGAAAGCATTGATGTGAATATTGATGAAGACCTTCTGGAAAAGGAAATTGAAGAACATGAAGTTGACCATCTCATTGAAGAAGAAATTGAAAAAGAAGAAAAAGATCAAGAAAAACATAAGGAGAAAGAACCATCTCAAGCAAGTAAGGATCTTCAATGGGTAAAAGCCTAGGAAGAATAAATGTCTCAAATTGAGAAGAATGAGACATGGGAGCTGGTACCTCATCCCAATGGTAAAAATATAATTGGAACTAGGTGGGTGTTCGAAAAAAAAATGAATGAAGATTGACAAATCATCAGAAATAAGGTAAGACTTGTTTGTAAAGGCTATTCACAAATTGAAGGAATTGACTTTGAAGAAACCTTTGCACCAGTAGCTCGTGTGGAAGATATCAGGATGTTCTTGGCATTTTCTTGCTCAAAAATATTTAAAATCTATCAAATGGATGTAAAATCAGCATTTTTGAATGGGGAACTCAAGGAAGAAGTCTATATGGAGCAACCAGAAGGGTTTAATCTAGCAGAAGGAAAAGACTTTGTTTGTAAGTTGAAAAAGGAATTATATGGGTTGAAAGAAGCTCCTAGAGCTTGGTACGCAAGATTGGATCATTATCTAAAACACCAAGGCTTCAAGAAGGGGGTGGCAGGAAGTAATCACTACATAAAGACGGATGAAGATAAATTACTAGTCACACTTTTCTATGTTGATGATCTAATTTTTGCTAGTAATAATCATGAGATGAGCCATGAATTTGCCCAAAATATGTCAAAAGAGTTTGAGATGTCAATGATAGTTGAGTTATCCTACTTCCTTGGACTACAAGTATCTCAAACCATGACAAGCATGTTCATATCTCAAGCCAAATATCTTAAAGACATGCTTAAAAGATATGGAATTGAAGACTGTGCAACCATGAGCACACCTATGACCACAAATTGCAAATTAAGGAAAGATGATGACTCCCCTCTGCTAGATGCAACTCATTACATGTCAATGATTGGAGCCCTTCTATACTTAACTGCTACGAGAATCGATATTATGCAAGCAGTAGGAATGGTGGAAAGATTTCAATCAGCTCCTAAACAATCCCATTAGTTAGCTGTAAAAAGAATTCTTAGATACTTGAAAGAAACTCCTGATTTTAGTCTTTGGTACCTTAAGAGCTCAACTCTTACTGTGACTACATACACCGATGCTGATTGGGCCAGAATTGTCGATGATCTAAAAAGTACTAGTGGAAATGCATTCTTCCTGAGAGATTGTCTAGTATCTTGGCTCAACAAAAACTAAACATCCATATCACTATCTACCACTGAATCCAAGTATATTGCTACCACAGATTGTTGTACACAAATATAATGGATGAAGGAAGCTTTGAAAGATGTCAACATAGGTACAAATCAACCAATCACCATCTATTGTGATAACATAAGTACTATCAACCTCAGTAAAACTACAGTGATGCACTCAAAAACCAAACACATACCAATCAAGTATCATTTCCTTTGTGAACAAGTAGCTAAACAAAACATCATCTTGGAATATATCAATACTAAGGAGCAGATAGCTGATATTTTCACAAAACCTCTTGCTCGAGAAGCATTTGAACATCTTCGTCAAAAGATGGGGCTTATCTCTTTAGCATCACATTAAGTTGATTCATAAAGATGCTACATGATAGGGGGAGAAATTTGATAGGGGGAGTCCTTATTCACTCCTTTGCCACGGATGTCAAAGGGGGAGTAAAGAAGAAGAATATTGCCATCAATGACAGAGGAGGAGATTATTGGTATAGATTGTCATTAATGTCAATATGGCAATATTCTAAGATACTAAATGATGATCGGAAGTCATATGAGCTACCAGAGTAGTGAATAAATATCGAAGCAGTATCGAAAGTTATAGGCCATAGGAGTGAAGAGAAGCCATAGGAGTGACAAGCCAAGACAAAGAAAATCTATCGCATGTGCCAAGAGTAAGAACCATATCAGAGATATTGCATGAAATATCGGAAGGAGCAAAGAGGAACATGCAGCAAGGAAAGATCCAAAATGAGGAACGAATCATTGAAGGAAGATTGAAGAGTGTACGTAGTCATCGAAGCAAGTAAACAAGAAAACAAAGAGCATAGCTATCAGAAGAGTGGGCGTAGGAGTGTACGTGGCTGAAGGCCCATCCTAGTTGTTGATCTCATTTTCAACGCTTACGTCATAGTCAACGACAGGGTTTAAGCCTGTTGTTAACCCGTGTGCTAGTTGAAGACCCACAGGCCGTAGATTTGATGACCTCGTATATCCACTGGATATCGGGTCACAAAATAATCGGACGTTAATCTCAAGAACGGACCCAAACTTTTATAGGTCAAGGATCTATAATATTTATCAGCTATGTAAAGGCGATTAAGTGTCACACAAGTTCCCCGACCGATATCATTATTAACCATTGGATCCAACACGTCTTGATCAAACGGTGGAGGATCGACGATTGGGTTTGTTGATCGGGTGGATCAACAGTCGTCGGATTAAAGATGAGATCAACGGTGGAGATGATGTGGCAGGTGGGACCACCCATTATGTTTTTAACTATGTTGATATATGAAGATCTATGATGTTGATATCGGAGGACAGAGTATGTTATGGGCACGACTTGTATAAGACCTCTAGAAGCTACCATTCCGACTAAAGGAAGGATGTGGCACATAAGATCTTCAACATGGAATGAACGTGTCTTTTGAGTATTGGTGAATTCAAAGAGATAGAGGAAGCTGAAGAGTGAGCACGGAGGAAGCTGAAAGATCAAGCGAGTGAAAAGGAAGCCAAAGGTCAGGGTTATTAGGAATATATAACAGAGAACAAGGAAAGTTTATGAGTTGGAGAAATTGTAAGAAACAGAGGAAGTCGAAGGTCTGGGAGAAGTGGAGGAAGCACAAGGATAGAAGTAAGTCATAGGTCTAGCGGGGTTGGGAGCAGAGAACTACTACCAAATAGATCTAGACAATTTACAGCAGAGGGTTGGAGCCCTTGGAGTTGGTGCCTCATAACTGGAAGGATTAGTGTCCTGGGAGTTTGTGCTCCGAAATCCAAGGTTGGTGCCTTGACAAGACAGTGTTGATGCTTTGGAGGTTGGAGCCTCACAAAAGGTCCAAGTTGGTGCTTGGCAACTAGGTGACACTATATATATATATATCTATATATTCAATATAATAGATAGATAGATATATATATATATATATATATATATATTATATATAGCAAACTTAATTTATTGCAAAGAGTGTATATTGAGAGCATTTCAATCCTTGTTATTTATTTCTATGTTCAAGGTAAATGATTTAACCACAAAAAATAAACAATTGAAAAGAAATATTGATTTACCCCCCTCTATTTCCAACAAGGGGAATCTAAAATATTCCTTGAGCCCTAGATTTCCACTTTGTCAAAATTCAGAAATTTGACAGTCAATTTGACAATCAATTCGATAGTCAATTTGACAATCAATTTGAAAATAAAAGTGATCAGAATGCTTTTGAACCAAGACCAGAGCGTAGATCTCGTCGTCCTGATTATGGTGGTGCAAATGGTTCATCAATATGAGCTCGTATAAGGGAGAACATGCCAGTCAAAGTTCTGGTCAAAGTTCGGTTGAGCACTAGGTTTAAGTGTCCTACAATTTAACCGACCCCGAGGCATGAAACCTAGCTCTTGAAAGTGGTTGAAATTGTGGCCTCGTTAATTTGCCTAATATCCCTTATTTTCTAAATATTTGAGAAACACCTCTATTTTTATAAAAGTCAAAAAAATTATAAATGAGGTGGCGGGTCACCACCCTCGCCATCTCAAAACTACATAACATAGAAACTGATTAAAATCGGGCCAACAATCCATGACCCCCACCTCCCTCCCACAACCTTAAAACAACATTTTAAATTTAAATGGCTCGGCGGCCATTACCCCATCAAGCCCTCCACATACTCCACCACATATCATATATAATAGGCAGTGGGTGGGCCACCTCCGATGGACCCGACCCACGCCCCTTTAAAACAACACCATAGATCAAGGGTGGTAGGGCTCAAATCCGCCTGGCCATTGTAGCTGGCCCGCCTCCTAGGCACCCTCACCAACGAACCTCATACAATGCCGCACGTGAACCATCGTACCTCCAACATGAAAGCCCAAACCTTAAACAGTTAACATGCCAGTTTTGTGTTATGGAGTGTATGGGGTAGACCACTCTATGCGGAATCAACCCCAAAATACATATACGGTTGTTAAAAAGGAAACCATAATGTATTAAAAAAGATTTGGAAGGGGTTTGACCACCCAACCCCTCGTCAACAAATTGCCTCACTTACCAATGTGCCACAACCAATTCATTGGTTAATCCACCACAGAATTGATATAAACCTCATTTGCACAGTGCACCCCGGTAGCATGGAGGAACCAGGAGTGGGCACAAAAATTGAGGTGAATTTTTAATTAATTTATTGGCAAGTGGAACCATGACTGATCGAAATTTCTAAGAGCGTGAAATTTTTGCAGTGTCAAAATTGGACAAACTTTATGTCGATCGTACACCTCCTGGCGACACAAACCTAATGGCACAGTCAGTTTCCTAATCCGAGTAGTACATTCACAAAGGACTCAAAGGAGGGAATCTTTGAGGAATCTAAGGGGAATCTAAAAGTTTCCTTGAGCCCCAGCTTTCCACTTTCTCAGAATTCAAAAATTTGACAGTTGATTTTGCACTATTCGACGCCACAAATCTAATGGTGTGTTTATATTTTTCATTTTCTCATTTCATTTTTCAGCCACTTTTCTAAGTGGAGTGTAGGTGTCAACATTCAGCATGCGAGCAGTCATTCCATGAGATTCAATGCAGCAATGTTAATGGTATGGTCAGCTTCAGCAGTTTAATATCCTCTTATTTAGATGGCCCTAGAATGTGAGGTATATGTGATGTGTTCATGTACTTATTTTTGCAATGCATTATGTTGCACAGATCCCTGTTTAATGTTTGATGTGGGATCTTGTTTCTTACTTGTTTACATGATTCCTACTTGATGTGATGCAGAATCATTTGTGGGATGTACTTGTTTTCATGATTCATCATGTTTTGTTCGAGATCCCTTTGTTGTCATGTTGATGGGATACTCATGTTGTCGCCATGTATGTTTGTATTGAAATCCCTTTTATGCCATATCAGCGGTTTTCTCATTATCAACATGCATGAGTTTATGCCATACTGATAGAGGTCCTTTTGACTGAGAGTTTCTATAGTGGAACATCTCTTGGAGCCACTCCTACATGAGGTCATTTTCCTTGTATGATAGCAACGTCACCTCTTATGTAAATCATCACTATTGACAACACTTAATGCAATGACCTACACCATATTAACACTGGGGCCCAGAGACGTAGTCCATCCTAGACGAACTCCATTATTAACAACTTATGTTTTCATGTGTTGATGAATGTTGTGTTCCACTTCTTTACAACATGCACATGTATTCATTTATGTTCTTTTAAAAATGCAATTTAACACATCATGAAAGTAAAAGGTCTTGGAAGGGTCCTTTGTCACACCCGGACCTGGATCACCAAGTTGCGTAATACGACTAAGGTCAATATTACAATATATTCTGATATACCAAATAATTAGTCAAGCGACTCCCAAAATAGTATGCCAAAAAATGGTAGACATTTTCAAAAAAAAATTATGGCAGGGACCCAGAACGGAAAAAAAATGGGCGCTTCTATCATGGAGCTGACTTAGCAAACCCCTAAAAGAAGGAGGCCTAGGACTCTGAGACCCCTACATACTGAAACAAGTAATGGGAGAAAAATTGTGGTGGAGATGGATATAGGGAGGGGTTGACCTTTGGAAAAAACTATGGGAAAGGAAGTATGACATGCCCAGGTCTCTCAAAGGAAAGTTGAGAAGCCATAACAACAAGAAAGGTTCAGCAATATGGAACCCAGCCATTGACAACAGGGATCTGATCAACAACCACAACTTCTAGGAAATCAAAGGAGGTGACAAAGCTAAGTTCTAGGAAGAAGCGTGGAAATAGAGAGAAAAATTAAACAACAATCCTCAACTAGTAGAAATTCGCCAATACACTGATCTCCAAGGGGAAAAACAGTGCAAAACTTCTGGTGCATAAACCCAAGAGAATACTGGAGAAAGTGGAAACAAAAACAGGATAGGCCAGAACAACTAGAAATACCCCAGTGGAATCTATACGAAAAGGAAATGGCAACCAAGAAAATAGCAAAAAACAAAGGATTGGACATTCTAAGATGGGGCTACAGGATCAAAGGAATGGTTACAATTAAAGAAGGTTATCAACTACAAGCAGAACACCTCAAGCATCAAGAAACAAATACCTCGGAAAGCATATGGAAGGACAAAACATGGTCGAATATCTCTTTCTTCATCTAGATCTTGCACCACAGTCATGCACTAACATGGGATCAATTGCAAAAAAAAAGGGATGCAGGGTCCCTCAATATGCGTCTTATGCCGAGAATAGGTAGAGACAATGGACCACCTGACCAATGCTTGTAACTTTAGTGATAACCTATGGAAACAACACCATCAACTTTTAGAAATCAATGACAGGAATCCAAATAACATGGAAACAACAATAGATAACTGGCAGAAAAAGGCGTACCAGAACATAATCCCGAACCATGCTTGGAGACTTTCACTAGGATTTTTCCTGTGGACAATATGGAAATATTGAAACAATCTGATCTTCAAAGAAGAAAGAAGAGCAAAAGTAGAAAAATGGAACCAGATAACCCAAAATATATGAGAGACTATACTGGCAGAGAAATGGTTCAAGGAGGATTCAAAAACTAATCCACGGGAAGAAAAGGTAATGACATGCATGCACCTAAAATCAAGTATGTTGAACACAACTTCATGGAAGCACCATACCACCAAAGGAGAGGAAGCAAACCAATTCCAAAGGCCTCTGAAGGAATTCATCAAACTAAATTTCAATGGGGCTGCAAAAGGGAACCCTAGAGAGGCAGGGACAGGAGGATTATTTAGACATGACAGGGGTAAGGCACTTAGAGTCTACGATATGGATTGTGGCAACATGACAAATAATGAATTAGAGCTTCATGCCCTGAAAAGAGGGATGGAAATTGCGATAAGAGAGC
>APFE031702840.1:0-17553 GCA_000404065.3 Pinus taeda
TTAAAAATTTCTTTTGTATAATTGCTTAATGATATTGGATGTTAAATAAAATTGATGCTAATACATCATTGGAAGTAGTTATCTGTTGAAGGAAATTGTTTTTGGTTTCTATGAACCCTAGAAAAATCAACATGGTAATAGAGGTCAAATTAAAGAGCAATATTAAAAGACCTGGAAAGTCGATTTGTGTTTTCTTTCTTGTCTTGGGATCCAGATGGTCGTGTTGACTAAGGTCTATTCGTGGCATGCATCCTATGATGAATATGTGATGTGGTCGAAGGTAAAAAACAGAGTGCTAAGAAGAGGGTCGAGTTGAAGCTAGGATACAAGGCCAAATTAAGGCCGATTTGTCTCAAGAAGCAGCGAGGTAATTTTAGAGGGTTTCTTTGTTGGCCGAGTTTTGTGGTGGTTCATGTGAGCTCCCTATGGCATCATATCTCTAATTGTGCCCTCGCTTAGGTTGTTGATCTGGAAGGTCAAGTAGAAGTCGAAGTCACCTATTTCACTGCGGAACTAAGACACCTATCTTCTATAAAAATTTGAGAACCTAAGGCTCTCATTCTCTGTGGAAAGTTGCGAACCTATGGCACCTTCTTTTATGTGGAAACCATGCGAAGTTTATGAAGCACATTACACGAATGCGAAGATTGAGACTAAATATAACTCTGTAAACTACCTTTATGGTTGAAGTTCTTCGCACAAGAATTTTTTGTGGCTCGCATTCTCCTCAAGACTATTTGGGGCTCTTTCGACAAAACATGTGACAAACTGTCATTCTGTGAATGTTTGGATGAGCAAAAACGTTGGCCCATGACTAGCAAAGATTACGACTATTATAATCTCATCATTCAACCGATGTGCAATGGATTTGTGAAGTCCGGAAGTATTACAATTGATGTTAGCGTTGTCAATGTATTTCATTGACTCGGCTATATATGCATAAACCTATCTCCATCTGATGATATGAATGGGGTACAAATCAGCACAATGTTACAATACGTCGGCATAACAAGCAGTGGTGTGGAATAAAAGTCTTTTATAATTCATATGTGTTGGCTATTTGTTTCATGAGCTCGTTTTATTAATCATATGCAGCTCGTGTTAATAGTAATCCGGGGGCCAAAATTTCATCTGAAGCGATCCAACAAAAATAAATGTTTGCAACCCTTTTTTCTGACATAATCTTCTCCTTGATCTAAAGGTTATATGCAAAGATTGGATGTAGTACAATTGGAGCCTAAGTATAACCTTCTGAAACAAATAAAGAGCGATATATATTGTTTGAAAAATAGTGTTATAGAATAAGAATTGATCATTGTAATAATGTTATACTGTGTAGGTGACAAGTTTGAGACCTATGCACAAGTCCCTGGTGACATCTAAACCCTAAGAAGTTTGAAATCATCTTTGTGATATGTTTGATCTCATCTTAGTCTGTGGAGGATTTGCTTCTACGATGTGACCAGCAGCCTATGATATTCTTTTCTATACATAGAAGAAAGACAAATTACACTAGAAAGAAGTTGACCTGATTGAATATATATATATATATATTCCTTCCATCATTATAAAAGGGAACAAAAGAACAAAGTTTGAAGGCTCAAATTTAGAATATGTTGAAATGTTTATTATGGAAGGCACTGACATTTTGAGCTTTCAACAGTGATAGATGGCAAGTTGCAAGTGTGCATATGATGTTTGAACATTACCTTGAAATCTCGAGCATTAAACAAGGCTTGGAAGCTTCTTTAAAAAGCGTCTAACAGAGATGTTACTTGTCTCTCTTGATCAAGTCCTATATAACTAAGTACTGGAATGAATATTTGAGAATAAGTCTTAGATCTAAATGATGAAATTTATTGCAAAAAAATGTTGTTGTTACAGTGACGAGTTTTTGAAGATTATTGCAAGCATTGGAAATAAATGCAAGGATGCCAAGGTTACACCATTTGAAAACAAGGCAAAAATAATGAGAGGTCGAAGCTCCCCTTCAACCCCTAAGTTTGATCAAATTATTCTTGAGGAATTGAGATTAGATCTAGGGTTTGGAAGATTGAAATGTTTTGGATTTGTAAAAAAATCCCTAGGGTTCGCTAAACAAATCCCTAGGCTTGATCACTCATAATGATGATATTGAAAAACAAGAATGATGAAGTTGAAAAAAAAAGTAGCTTTGTAAACCCTAGACTAAACTTGAAGAATTATTAGGGTTTGGAATCAAAACCCTAGATAAACAATTGAGAACCCTATCTAGGGTTAGAGATGAAAGCCTATGACTTGTGGATTAATTTCTTCTGATTAAAAGAAAAAACCCTAGCTCGTAGAAGAAATAACATCTTTATGATGAGGCAGATTTGCAAGTTGAATGCAAGAAGGCTAAACATCGAGAGAGAGTCGACATGTTCTCAAAAAGATAAGTATCTTGTATTTCTCTTATTTTAAATCACTAATGGTGTTGTTTTTCTTCTTGTCCTAGTATATCTTATTTGGTTGTATTTGTTCTTCCTTGGCCTCCTAGTAAGGATTGCGGATATATGATGAAACTTGTCAAGGTTGTAGCAATAAATGTAAAGATTGGAAGAACATGTCGAAATATGTAACTAGGTTCGGTCTTCATAATGACATGTGTAATCATGATTTTATGTAATTAATGTAAAGAAGAGAAATAAAATTATTTTATGCTTGAGTCATCGGTTTCAAGCTCAAGGAATTTTATTTTATAGATCTAGCTCCCATTGTGAGCTATTAGGATTGATCATTAAGCCATAAAGTCAATTAAGTCTTTGTCATGTATGAGAGACCCTTCTTGGGCATGTTACATGTTTATTTGAGTCATTGTAAGAGTCAAAAGACCCTCCAAAGCCAAGTCCAAGTGCTACAAGCAAGTCAGCCTTAAAATGAAGCAATAAGCATGAGGATGCCACCTATATATAGGGCACTCGACCTCATTCAAGAAAATACATCACATCACACAAGAAGTTCAATAAAAGGAAGAAGAAGAAGCCTCACATCCAAGGGAAGAAGGGAAGATAAAGTTCGAAGGAAGAGAAGGGCTATTTTGGGGTAATCTTGCTCACACGTGCGAGAAAGGAGTAGGGAATCTACTTGTAGCAGAAAAACTGAAGTGCAGAACTCTAGAAAGCCAAATCAAGTCAAGGAATTTATCTATATTTCAAGCTGAGCTCCTCTAGTCAAGCGAAGGAAGAAGGGAGCAGAATTCACCCTAAGTCTGCCACACGTGTGAGAAGTACAGTCCATCGCAGAAGGCCAAGAGCTGCATTCAAGGGCATCGAAAATTCCATTCTATTATAGCAGGAGCGAAGGCAAGAAGTTAAAGAAGAAAATTGCAACAAGGTGACTTGGTGTTGGAGAAGTTCTTGTTCAAGGGTCTAGATCATGGAATTCATCAACTGAAGATTCTATAAGAAGAATTTGATGGGTTTTCCTCACAAGCTTGGAGAGGTTTTGGCCCTAGCTGATAGCCTACATCATGTGTCCTTTGTCTCCTTGTTCTTTATGATGTGGTAGTTATTCGATGAAGAAGAACACATAATAATAATCAAGAAAAATAAAAACCTAATTAAGAAAAATAAAAAGTCTTCACAAGTAGTTATCATTGTTAGAGAAATCTCCTCATCTCTCTGCCCTAGATTTTTCAACATGGTATCGAAGCTAAGGTGACAAATCAAGGAAGGGCAGCTCAACAAGGGACACTCAAGCTCTCAAAGATCAAGGTTCTAGAAGGATATCAAGGGCATCAAAGCATCAAGAATATCCCAGCATCTTTAAGGCTTTTCGAAGACAAGGACTACATCATCTTGAAGAAAGTATCAACACCCTAGCTTGTTCAAGGAAAGAATCTATACTTGAAGCATTCTTGGGAATCTCGCTCAAATCATCATCACAAGGAAGGAGAACACAAAAGACCCTACCTCTACTCAAATTGAAGAGATCTACAAATCAAAGCATCTTGAAGTCTACCCATCCAAGGAAAGCAAGAAGAAAGGAGTTGTTGGCATCATCAAAGGATTCAAGGTGATCTCCCTCTATTTGGAGTCAAGGATTGCCTTTGAAGAAAACTATCTTCATCAAGAAGAAGTTTTTCTATTATCTAAATCCTCATCAAATTCAAGAAGGCAGCAAGTTGAAGGAGCATCTTCACAAGTAAGTACATTTATGTCTACATTTGAATCTGTCAAAATGTCTTTTTGTAAGGAAAGCAACAAATTGGTTGGGGCTTCAAACTTTCTTGCATGGAAGAAAAGAACAGATTTGAACCTCATAGAAATGAGGTCATGGAACATGTTAAGGGCTCAATCACCAAACCACCAAAGGAAAATGCTCAAGCACTTGCAAGGTCTATGAAAAGGGAAGTTAGGGCTCAAAGAATTCTCATAGAATTCATCAAGGATCCCCTCATTCCCTATGTATCAAGATTAGAAACATCAAAAGAAATATATGACAAACTTGTAGAATTGTTCTCTGTAAGCACTGCAAGAGAAGTAATCTAATTAAGACAAGAACTCTACAAGATGGAGGTATCAAAAGAAGAAGGAATAGCCTCATACTTTATGAGGATATCTGAAATAAGAGATCAACTACAAGAATTGGGAGACATAATGTTTGACAAAGAGATGACTACAATAGTGCTCAATGCACTACTAGAAGAACGGGGCAAATTCACATCATTGGAGTAGAATTACATTGCAATAGGAGTAGGAGTAGGAGTAGGAGTAGGATTACATCATTGGTGAGCCCCACAGTTTTGGAGGACTTTTATGGGGCCCAAGTGGGATCGCTTACCATGTTTCATCATCAAGATCAGTTTCGCACAGTTCACTCTTGATTTCGTTGCATTCTCAGGATTCCCATTAAACGAAGTTATCAACATGCATATTTTAATTATTTATGCTTAAAGTGCTATTTGGAGCTAATTATTTGGAGGATAACCTTAGTGTAATAGCTCATTGGAATCGGGGCAAATAGAACTACAGAGCACGATGATTAAAAGGGGCTTTGTGTGGTCCATGTAATCATGGAAGCGAATTAAGCACTAGTTAATAAAAGTCATTTTGTTACATAGAAAAGGAAAAATTCATTTATTATTTAATTGGAGTGAAAAGGTAAAAAAGGTGGCAAAAAAGTCAAGTGAATTATAAAAAAGAGGAGGGAGTCTCTACACATTCTTGCATTTTCTAACTTGAAAATTAGAAGTTTGGAGAAATTTTGAGAAATAGTCTAGAGTAACTTTCTAAAACCCTCTTTGCTGGTCGCTAGTTTCAGTGTTCAAACTATACACCCTAGCCAGTTTAGGAGCGGGATCACTCAAATTATGACATTGTGCTTTAGTGGAGAAGAAGATTTTGGGCAAAGGAGTACGTCCATAGTGTTATCAGTTGATTTTATGCATTAATTTTTGGTGCTCTGCAATTCTTATTCAGGTTGAACTTTCATACTCCAAGTGGATTGAGTTCTGAAGGAAAAAGGGCCGAGTTCCATTCTCAAAGAAGGGAGTGAGTTATCAATTGTTTTCCTGGTCGAGTTTCCCTCTATTGCCGGCCGAGTTTGTCCTTTGGAAGGGTTTGAGTTCCATATCTTTCTTGTTGGTCGATACACTGTCCAAAAGGAGCCAAGTTACTTGTTATAAGAGGCCGAGTTTATCACTCTTAGGGGGGTCGAGTTCATATGTTTGCTAGTCGAACTCTAGCCACTATTTGGGGCCGAGTCTGCCACTGTGGAAAAGCCTGAGTTCACATGTTACCTGAGTGGAGCTGACTGCTGTGCTTGGAATGTATTCTCTGAGCCTATATACTGTTGTTGGTGACTCGAGTTCCCAGCTGTGTATATCTCCCTCTGAGGCTGAGTTCTGCATTTGTTCTAGATGAGAAGTTTGTTGTTTATAAAGAATACTCTCCTGCATTGTATATACCACATCTGCTGGCTGAAAATATAATATTATCAGTTCTGAGTTTAGTTGTCTATTGCTGTCATAATTCTGGGTTGCAATGATGAAGAAAGAGTGATCTGCATTTATTCTAGCTGAGAAGTTTGTTGTTTATAAAGAAGATTCTCCTGCATTGTATATACCGTGTCTGATGGCTGAAAATATGATATTATGAGTTCTGAATTTAGTTGTCTATTGCTGTAATAATTCTGGGTTGCATTGATGAAGAAAGAGTGATTTTTTATTGCTGTAGCAAATACATGCTAGTGGCATTTGCATTCCTAAGTTTAATAAAAAACATTATACCGTTGTTGAAGTGTGTTTGGAGCCTTCATTTATCACTGTATTTATTCATTTGAAATAAAAATAATGGTAAGTGCGCCTGCAGTCATGAGCATACAAACGTTTGATAAAAGTCCACAGTGCTGAAAAACCAAATAAACTCAGAAGTTTTCAGTAAAATTCTAAGGTATCTCGAGGGAATATCTTACAGTGGTATCAGAGCATGATTTTGGCCAGCTGTGAGACGAGATCAAGGTGATAGCAAAAAGAAGAATTCCAGAACCAAAATCAGAAAGGAAACTGAAGATAACAAGGAAAAACACAGCAAGAAAATCTTGCAAGATCCCTTCAAAAATTTGAAGAATATAACAGATATTTCACAAAACTGACAGAGCACATGGAAGTATATGGGTATCATCAAAGGTGGCAAAGAGAAAAAGAAATTGCAGATCCGTAGATGGAGATAAAAAGAGCACAACTACTGAACAAAACCCCAGTGTTAATACTACAAGTATAGAAGAAGCAATGATTGAAGGTGAAAACTATGATTCAACCTCCTAGGACGAATTGGGAAAAGTCATACCCGTTGAAGATAAAGCTAGCCCAGATTCAACCCAGCAGGTTGGCACAAGGGTTTGGAACGAAGGAGAGTCAGATATTGCTACAGAAAGTTTGTCATCATTTAGCAAGATTGTTGAGTTGGATGATGGGTACAAGGAAAATCACGACGCCACCTTTGTTTTGTCAAAAGTTGATGATGATCCTTTGTTTGGGATCAATGTTGCCCCAATTCCCAATCAGGGGGTGTGCAAAGATGATAACACGCAAGTAGTCAGCACTACGAACCCAGACCCATCAGTTGATTTCTTTTGTGGTAGATGTTGCTCATAAGCTTACTTGCGCCCATAACTTGGAAAACCAATTGAAGATGAGCGCAGACACATGACAGTATGGGAGGAGAGCCTTCATTTAGCAAGATTGTTGAGTTGGATGATGGGTACAAGGAAAATCACGACGCCACCTTTGTTTTGTCAACAGTTGATGATGATCCTTTGTTTGGGATCAATGTTGCCCCAATTCCCAATCAGGGGGTGTGCAAAGATGATAACACACAAGTAGTCAACACTGCAAACCCAGACCCATCAGTTGATTTCATTTATGAAGTAGATGGTGCTCATCAGCCTACTTGTGCCCATAACTTGGAAAACCAATTGAAGATGACCGCAGACAAGGTTATGCAGCCATGAGGCATTATGATGATATACAAAGCATTGGTGGCAGATTATTGTTGGAGAAGCGCAGTGACACATGACAGTTTGGGAGGAGAGCCTTCATTTAGCAAGATTGTTGAGTTGGATGATGGGTACAAGGAAAATCACGACGCCACCTTTGTTTTGTCAATGGTTGATGACAATCCTTTGTTTGGGATCAATGCTGCCCCAATTCCCAATCAGGGGGTGTGCGAAGATGATAACACACAAGTAGTCAGCACTGCAAACCCAGACCCATCAGTTGATTTCTTTTATGAAGTAGATGTTGCTCATAAGCCTACTTGTGCCCATAACTTGGAAAACCAATTGAAGATGACCGCAGACAAGGTTATGCAGCCATGAGGCATTATGATGATATACAAAGCATTGGTGGCAGATTATTGTTGGCGAAGTGCAGTGACACATGACAGTTTGGGCGGAGAGCCTTCACTTGCAGACTTTTAAACTCTTAGAAAGACATTGGTAGAGATGAAATCTAACTAACTACACCTCCTTTCAAACAGAGATCACCTACTCATGTTTGTTGAGATGTATCATGATGCGCTAGTAGGGAAAGAGGAAGTTGAAAGGCTTACACATGAGCTTGAGACTACCTAGGATTTCTTGAAGAGTGCCCAGATGGCCCTTCAAGAATCAAAGTTGCAACTTGAGCAGCTTTGTATGGAGTCAAGTTGTGTACCTTCTTCTATGGCAACCATCACACAAGAGGATGTTAGGAGCACTTATGATTTGATAGAGGAGCCTGCACGTGATATTTGAACACGAGGAGAACCTAGACGAACGGGCACGAGCAAAGAGGTATGTCCCAAAGGTTTCTGATTATGCATCCATGAGTTGTGGAGATAGGTATATTTCAGACGAGGATACATCCATCTGGGATCCAAGTTCAATTGACACAAGTGTAGTGGATACTAAAGGACCCAAGTTGGGATTGGGATCCAAATGGGGTTTCCCATCATATATAGGAGATGCAGGATGGCTATGGCACGGACGGGGTGGTTGACCCAATAACCGAGCGCACAGATCCCTCAATATTTCCATCAAAGTTCCAATCAGCGCTAGTGGAAAATTGGTTTGACAAGGAGATATGCAGATTCTGAGATGTCCTCGCATATTGTCCGTATATGGGGTTACAAGTTGGTCCACATGCTCGTTATTCGGATGAGATGGCATTGGTATGCCACCAGGCAGGGCCTTGGATGGAGATGATGTTCTTCTCTTGATATATTGGAAGCAGAGGCCACCAAGGATTAGCGCAGTAGTAACACCTCCACTAGCAAGTGAGGAGCTTTGCCACTCAGATTTACCAAGGTGGATTAGAAGGGGTGTTCCACACCATAGTGGATTCACAAGTGGAGTGACGAGTACATTGGCACATACACGATACCAGTCAGTACAGGGTGGCATAGCAACAGGCAGCGATATTGTCCGTATATCGGGTTACAAGTTGGTCCACATGCTCGTTATTCGGATGAGATGGCATTGGTATGCCACCAGGCAGGGCCTTGGATGGAGATGATGTTCTTCTCTTGATATATTGGAAGCAGAGGCCACCAAGGATTAGCACAGTAGTAACACCTCCACTAGCAGGTGAGGAGCTTTGCCACTCAGATTTACCAAGGTCGATTATAAGGGGTGTTCCACACCATAGTGGATTCGCTAGTGGAGTGACGAGTACATTGGCACATACACGATACCAGTCAGTACAGTGTGGCATAGCAACAGGCCTTGGCATTACAGGACTTGGCAATTCAGCTACCCTTAATGATAAGTTGGTTTTTGCAAGAGAAGATCACTTAGATCTTCCAATAGACTTCAGTTTGGCGGAGGGTGTTTCACCTCTCAGTGATTTGTTGATGGTATCAAAGGAGGAGTTCGTAGTTAATTCGTGTGGACTGATATCCATGATAACTCCTAGAAATAATTTTTAGTTTTATTAGTTGTGATTGCCATACAAACAAGCCCGGATCAACGGCCCATATTGAATCGACCCGGATGCACAAGCCCAAATCAACGAGCTTCAAAACATCCATTTCGCTTCTGCTCAGTGGGACAGCGAGGGTATTTTTCGGCGTATATCCAGCAACACGCTCATCAAACAGAATGCAGTGAAAGGTGGGACAGCGAGACACTTTCAGCAAGTTTTAATCAGCAAACAACACAGCAAGATTCGAAGGGCCAGACTTTCTGAATTTCGACAAATACAGTGCCAACACTTCAAGCAGTTTTCCTAAATTATTGTAACAGTTAGATAGGTTCTGTTTAAGTGACTTCTATTTGTATTCAAACTTTGATAAAACAGATATATCCCTATAAAGGCTCAATGTTTTATTAGTCAAATAGGATTAGATCTCTTAGTTGTTGATCGAACCTACCCCAGGCAGAAGATTTTGTAAAGGAGATCTCATTCTATATATGTGTGGTTTCTTGAATTTTAAAAAGGGGGATCGATGATGTGAGAACACCACTTTTGTATATTTTTCAGTTAATAAAAATACAGTTTGCAGCAATACTTTGTTTTAACCTAATATTCATTTTTTGTTTCAGTTCCATTCGATCATGCTCCTATGTTGTTCTCAGTTTTCATGGCTTATTTGATTACTTGGAATTCAATGTTATATTGCTCCAACTTCCTTCAATTTGTTGTGATTACTGTAAATGTCCATATTCACATGTAAACCAAAAAATGCCTCAGCTTCCAAAAAACTGTGTTGTTTGTAATTGATTTTCTTTAATTGACTCTAGGCCCAACGGTGGTTGTCATCACACTCTTTCACCTGGAAAAATCACATAGAAAACTAGAGTTAGCCATCTATATTGTTGAGCTTATCATAGCCAAATTTTTAAGTATATTGAGAGAGCCCTCTCAGATTGGAAGGGCTAACTTCCACTCAAAAGTTGGTTTGAAATAGTTACGTTGGGTTGAAGGTTGACACAACCCAACCCTTTCCAATCCAGTGATAACATTTTGGTGCGTCTGTCGGGAGTCAAAAAGCTCAATTTCCCGAATTTTCTTTGAGCCTCTTCATTCTGATTCCTGAGGGTAACAAGAAATCAGAGATTCTTGAAGGTTGTGATGTTACCCTGGCAACTCCAATTTCAAAAGATACAAAAGATCGAAGCTTCATGGTGACTCCACCGCTTGAAGATCAGTGGCTTGAAGAAGTTCCAAGATGAGTTCTATTGTAAGAAGAAATATCAGGTATGCTCTTATGGATCAGTGTCACATCTATGGTTTTTCAAATACTATGCCTTGTGCTGATTGGTCAACCCATCTTCCCATATTTAAAGATGATGTTGGTCTACATTTGGTTAAATTCCATGTACATGTATGTAGACTGAGGGTTGAGTTTCCTGAGGGTTGTCTCATGAAGATGTTTATGGCTACTCTAGAAGACAAAGCTAGAGTATGGTATGAAGGGTTGCCATTAGGAAGATTGTGTTCTCTTAAAGATTTTCATAGAATATTTTTTGGACATTATGGTTAGTCTCATCCTTCATCACCATTCTTTCAAGACTGTCGCAATTTTTGTAAATGTTTCATTCAATATCTCAAAAGTATTCATGATGATGTAGAATGTATGGATGATGAGGAGATGTTAGAGGCACTTTATGAATTTTCTTCTCAAGCTAGTTGTCATGATGATCAAGAAGTTTTCCAACAAGCAAATGTCTCTTCTTTAGTTGAAGATGAAATGGATCAGCGATTTGACAGTCAAGTCATATTATATGAAATCCATCAGGATTTGCAGCCTTGTCAATCTTTATGCAGTGAAAGGTATGAGCCAAATCATTCAAATTGTTTTTCAGCCCATTCCTTTTCGGAGATTTTATGTCAAGAAGAAACTCCTCAAGATCAAGGTATTGAAAATACATGCATGAAAATTCTGAACAGTGAGGTAACATGTAGTGAAAGTTGTCTACCTAGACAAGAACTTTTTTCCATTGAAGATCATAACGATGTTGTCCCGGTTAGTGTTCAGACTCAAGATGACATTCCTCAAGCAAAACTACCAAAGGTTCTATCTGATTTGTTTGATAAGCAAAAGTGTAGTTTTGATACACACAATATGGATGTCATGTTTGAAGATGTTCAAGGATGCATGGATGGATTTGTTGATTTACATGAAACGGAATACAAACCTATTGTTGCCTTTTTATTTCACGATGTTCTTGGAATTAAAGGCATAGGACAACAGAAGCCATCAATTATGAATGAATTCAGCCCTAAAGGTTTTACTCATCAAGAAGAGGTGATTTTTCATGATTATCAAGATTGTTTGGTAAGTCTATTCCAGTCATCAGTGGAGGTGGAGTTTTCTTCATTTATAAGCTCGGGTGATGGATTCAGTTTTTATTATGAGTTTCCAATAGATGGTCCACTTGAGAACAGTCAAGCAGCACTAGTGTTGGATCAGCTTTTTGACTGGTTATACTAGAGGTTTCATATTGCTTGAATTAAGCAGGTGCATTTTCAGATGTTAGAGTAGGGTTATCGGTACATAAATAAGCTTGTTGGGCAAGCATTTCCTTCAGCTTTAAGTTACATTTTGTAGTTGTTAGTTTGAGTTTGTACAGCAGTGTGATATCTTGTTGCTTGTCGATTGCGATAAAGTCATTGTCGTCAATATTGCAAGTTCTACCTGCCAATTGCGATAAGTCCTTCTCCCGTCGATTGCTATATCGCAATCGGAGATCGCACAGTCATAAGACCCTCCTCCACCGAAGTCCCTTCTGACTTACGATTGCAATATGCGAGAACCCTCCCAGATGCGATATTTTATGTGATTCATTCTATAAACTGTCACGTCCGGAACATCGGGAAATTACTATAAATCATTGTTAAAGTCCCCTCCTCTGCTTTGCGATAGCGATATGGCGAACCACCCAAACGAATGCAATAATTTTGTGCCATGTTATATTAAGTTTCGCGTCCGGACAATCGGTGAACACTATGAAACATGGTAAAAAGTCCCTCCCTTGTATTGCGATTACAATACCAATAGGGCCAGATCAACAGCCCAGATAAGCAAACCCAGATCAACGAGCATCAAAACATTCATTTCGCTTTTGCTCAGTGGGATAGCGAGGGTATTTTTCGGCATATATCCAACAACACACTCATCAAACAGAATGCAATGAAAGGTGGGACAGCGAGAAACAGAGGATAGCGAGACACTTTCAGCATGTTTTAAACAACAAACAACATAGCAGGATTCGAAGGGCCAAATGTTCTGAATTTCCACAAATACAGTGTCAACACTTCAAGTTGCTTTCCTAAATTATTGAAACAGTTAAATAGGTTCTATTTAAGTGACTTCTATTTGTATTCAAACTCTGGTAAAACGGAAATATCCCTATAAAGGCTGAATGTTTTATTAGTCAAATAGGATTAGATCTCTTAGTTGATGATCGAATCTAACCCAGGTGGCAGATTTTGTAAAGGATGTCTCACTCTATATATGTGTGGTTTCTTGACTTTTAAAAAGGGGGATCAATGATGTGAGAACACCACTTTTGTATACTTTTCAGTTAATAAAAATGCAGTTTGCAGCAATACTCTGTTTTAACCTAAGATTCATTTTTGGTTTCAATTCCATCCTATCATGCTCCTATGTTGTTATTAGTTTTCATGGCTTATTTGATTACTTGGAATTCAATGTTATATTGCTCCAACTTCCTTCAATTTGTTGTGATTACTGTAAATGTCCATATTGACATTAGTAAACCAAAAAATGCTTCAGCTTCCACAAAACAGTGTTGTTTGTAATTGGTTTTCTTTAATTGACTCCATGCCCAATGGTGGTTGTCATCACACTCTTTCACCTACAAAAATCACATACAAAACCAGAGTTAGCCTCTGTATTTTTGAGCTTATCATAGTCAAATTGTTAAGTATATTGAGAGAGCCCTCTTAGGTTGGAAGGGCTAACTTCCAATCAAAAGTTGGTTTGAAATAGTTATGCTGGTTTGAAGGTTGACACAGCCCAACCCTTTCCAACCCAGTGATAACATGGACAAGGACCCTTTTCAGTAGGAGTTGGATTGTACTTTCAAGAGTTCACTCTTGAGGTACATTGGATTGGTTTTCTAGTAGAGAAACTGCTCAAGGAGTTGGTCAGAATTTTGCATTATAGAGACGCTCTACTTGTTGACAATATGGAAAGGACCTCTAGTGTCTATGCCTTGTTGGGGAGTGAGTGGAGCAATGAATGCTTCACGATGATCAGGATGGTTTGGGACCCCAGTATCATGATATCCATTCGTACAGTGGTCTAGAGTGGAGTGGCTTAGTGGCATATTTGGGATGTTAGTCTTAGCTTCAATTTGGGTCGGCCAGTAATGACATTGCTTAAGGACAAGCAATGTTGAAGAGTCTTGTTGAGTTTTGTAGCTCGAAAGGTACTTCTAATCTTGTGTCTTGACTAGAAAGACCTTGATTTGTCTCTTAAGGAGCTTGCATCAACATGCAAAGTGTGCAAGTGAGTTGCACGCATGTGAATGTGTTGCATATGACATGCATGAGATGTGCATGTAAAGAAAGCTAAATTGATCAATTGATGACTTGTACATGAGTTAAAGTAAAGAAAGCTAAAGATAGGATAGTTAACTAAAGCAAAGTCATTTATCTTCACTTAACTTGACGAGCTAATTGTGGCTATCAATCTTAGCTTAGCAAAATTATAAATTGAGCCTAAGGTGAGGAGCTAAGACACAACAGCAACACAAGATTGACAGAGGCTTCTCGGTGAACGTATGCGAGGTCCGAGAGAGTGTAGAGAGATTAGTGATCAGCTTTGTAACTTGTATTTTCTCGATTGGGCCATTATCCCAAAATGAAAGGCCAAGTATGTTTTGTGATTAATTTAATAATGAAGAATTGTTGATTGGATAGAAATAGGTTTGTGTGTATGTGATTCAGATAAAGTAATTTTGCTTTCGCTAAATATTTTGGTTATGAACTTAGTCGATTCAGTTAATAATTGCTAGGGACTGAATACCAGGTGTTGGGTTCGAGAAACTATAATATGGTATCAAACCCCCAACTCTAAATCAATCTCGGAATTACAAGTGTCGGGTTCACGTCAGATCGTCGGAACCAACTTGGCTAGGATCATGCGAACAGAAAATTTTGAAGGCAGCGATATTCTTTTTCAAGCCAAGAATTATTTTTTACGAGCAAAACAAATGCAAATATAAGGGGCCATCTTTTCAAGCGAAAAAATGGGTGAAAATTGTTGTTGTTCAATGGGGTTTGAGATTATTAATGGGTTACATTACGAGAATTGGCTAGACGGTGAAGGAAACTTTAGCACATGGAAGGAGTGGATTGTTCTATTATTTGAGCAGGAGTTGTGGGACATCGTTGAGAAGACCATCTAAATTACCACAAATCCTACTCAATTGGCTGAGTTTAATAAGAAAAATGTGAAGGCCAAGAGAATAATCTTGGACTCTATTAAAGGCCATATTATACGTCATGCGACAGGGAAAAAATGCCTTTGAGATGGGGGCATCCTTAACAAACTATACCAGAAATTAAATAAATAAAGATGGTGTTGAAAGAGAAACTAAGAAATGCTAAGATGTCTGAAATTGACATAGTTGCATCACACCTAACCAACATCCTCAGATTAGAGATGACTTGGCAACATTGGGGGAAACTATTGATAGTGAAGGGTTGGTCAGATCAACCTTGAGTGGCTTTCTCCGAAAGGAGATGTATTTGTTGATGAGATCATCGCAAGGGAAAATCTACCTAGTTGGGATAGATTGTGGGATTATTGTGTACAAGAAGAGACAATGAGACATTCCAAAACTGTTGGTCAACATGATGGTAAGGATGATGAAGAGAATTTTTCTCTTGCCATCGAAGAAAAAAAGTAAACTAGAGGAAAGTGAGGGCTTTGCTACCGTGAAAGACATGAGCAAAGTGCTCTGCGTGCCACAAGACAGGTCACTATGCAAGCCAATGTCCATACAATAAGGAGGAGGAGGAGGATCAGGTGGTTGCATCAGCATCAAATGAGATTTAAGACTTTACGAAGAAATTTGAAAAATAATTTTCTCTAGTTACTTGTGTTTCTGGCAGTAGTATTATTGTGCATGAGGACAGTGGGCTATGGCTAGTGGACAATACAACGTCGATTCACATGATGGGGATGAGGTCAGTGCTCTGCAGTTTTTAGAGACAAGCTTAGACCACAGTGCGTTCGGTGGGACTAGTGCCATGCATGCAATGAAGGGGGTTGGATGTGTAATATTCTAGCTAGAGTCAGAAGGATTTTAGGAGGTGATAAGGATGTTGTTTGTTCCAAGGTTGATGGTACAGGGACTCTTAGTATCATCCCTGGAGGATGTTGGATATAGAGTTTTGTTCTGATATGGACAGGTGTTTCTATATTAAGAGGGAACGACCATGGATGTAGTTGTAGTGCTTGGCATCAGATAAGGGCGGGCATGCAAGTTGTTGGGACAACATATGGGTATATCCAACGTAATCCTAGATACAGGATCAGTGTTACTTGCTAAGAGGGAGCAGGGGGCAAGGAAGAGTGTTTCTTCACGTACTACCAGGAGCCTCAGCTCATACGATATGAACAATGTTGCACGAAGCAGGGACGTTTTTTGGAAGCGAAGCATCGAAAGCGTCATTTTCCAAAAATCTAGAAAGTAAAGTGTCTCGAAAACGTCTATTATATATACATACACACAGACATATATATATATATATATATATATATATCATGTATTTTTGCATTTATATTCAAAAAAACATCCAAAATATCAAATTAGTTGTGGAATACATGAAAATACACATATTTGTACATAAATCAAGATAGATACGGAATCCATTGAACATCAATGATAAATTATTCCAACATCAACCATCTAGATTCTAGCAATTACAAACATACATCAAATTTTTAAGCATATCATCAAACATAAAACATTTAGAAGATAAAATCATAAAGCACTCAAAATACTTGTTTAGCAAGTGAGCAATTGTCAACATGAGTCAAGTCCAAAATTCAAATAATAATGTTCATAAAATAGGCCACCTAGCCACCACTAAGTACACACTGAACTAGGAAGAATAAGACATAAAAGTTCAAATTCACAAGTCTAATCTATGACAAAAGTAAACTGTGAATATATCTACTAATCTCTCCTCCTTCCACCACAAACACTACGTGAGCCTCCACGTTGTGGCACTGAAGAAGATGGTGACTCAAGTTGTCGAAGTTGTGGAACAAATGAAGATGATGATGAAATATGTAACTAGGTCGGGTCTTCATAATGACATATGTAATCATGATTTCATGTATTTAATGTAAAGAGAAAAATAAATTTATTATTGTTGTCATTGAGGCATGGGTTTCATGCTCAAGAGAAATTTATTTTATAGGTCAAGCTCCCATTGAGAGCTTCTAGGGCTTGTTATTTAGTGTACAAGTCAATTGAGTCATTGTCATGTATGAAAGACCCTCCTTCAGCATGTTAAATATTGTAAAGAAAAATTATTTGAGTCAAAGTTTGAGACAAAAGACCCTCCAAGACCTCATCATAATGCAAAAAGGACAAGTCGTCCTAAAGGGTGCAATTCAACCTAGCAGAAAGCCTGTATATAGGAGAGACTTCGACCTCACTTTGGAGAGACACTTGACACACATAAGTTCAATCACAAAAGAGAAAAAGGTACAAAGAAAGGAAGGACGAAGAAAGAAGAAAAAGACAAGATATTTGGATTGTTTTTGAGTTACTTCTCTCCATACGTGCGAAGGAATTAGGGCATCCATTGCAGCAATAAAGGCCCAGTTGTAGAAGTCAAATTACGACATCAAGAAGTTCACCTTGCAAATCGAGTTCTCTAGGAAAGAGAATCATCTCAAGTGAAGAAGAAAGGAGAAGGATTTACCACATGTGCGAGGGATAGGGTTTCAAAAGAAGGATTTGTTGGGTGTGTCAAAGTTACAGAAGAATCTGTTGGGCAATTCGAAATTGCAGAAAAATCCACTGGGTAGGTCGAAGTCGAAGAAGAATGTGCTACGCAGG
>APFE031702852.1:0-2500 GCA_000404065.3 Pinus taeda
AAAAAATGTGTTTTATAACGTCGCCTTCGCTGACCGGAAAGTGCGATATATAATTTAAAAAAATAAAATAGATAATAACCATGCCAATTAAAAAACCAAAAAATTAATAACCTTGTAGGTTGAAAATATTATCTAAAGTATCTATTTTATTTTAAAACAAAAACTTTAAAATTTTAGAATATTATTTAATTTGTTATACAAATAAATATATTACAATCTACGGTCAAACTTTGTTAAAACATTGACATCTTTGAAAAAATGTGTTTTATAACGTCGCCTTCGCTGACCGGCGGTGAACGGGCAAGTGCGGTATATAAAATTGATAAATTATTTTAAAGTTGAGGATCTTACTGTCTCCACCGCAAGGGACAAGAGCAACTTGTCCCGATATATTGGGGTGTATGTCGGATGATGGTACCTCAGTAAAATATAGTAAAATGTTTTAGTTGAGTGTGTTGTCATATTTTTATTCCTAGATTGTAGTTGGTCTTGCATTTAAATCCAAATGGCGACGAGAGCTTCAATTGTGCACGTCTGATCGATTACCTAAAAAAATATCTACACATATTTAATTATCTTTTCAATTTGAAATTCTTTATATTTCTAATGTGGTTCTATATATTTTAACTTTATATTAAATAATTGTTAATATTCAATGTTTTCGTGATAATTAAGTCTATTTCTTAATAATAAGGGTGTTTCTAATTTCTAATTATTATCTAATAATATATAAAGGTGTTTTTCTCATTTATAAAAAATTAGTATTTTTTAAATTTGGATATATTTAATTCAAGAATTTATAAATTATTTTTTTTTATTTTAACTTTCATTTAAAAATTTAATTTTATGAATATAAATTAAATTTATCAATTCAAGCAAATAAGAATAGTTCAATTGCTCATGTAAATTATTAGATTTAAAGTTCAGATTTCTATTTGGTTCAAGCCGACATAAAAAAAAAGATATAGTAACCTTTATATTTCATAACTTGATATCTAAATTATTTAACTTTATACATACATATATGAAACTTGCACCAAGAAGAGCATTATGACTCTACCAGGGAAATCAATAACTTGGAATTGACACATGTCTCTTCTAAAATAAAAATGAGATACTCTATAAATAAAAACAACTATCTAATGGAAAATAAAAATGAATATATATTTGTTGTTACTTTTAATTATAGTATAATGTCAATGATACCACTCTCATTCTTTTTGGTGGTTGATATTGCAACCCAGTGGAAAGGCCAAGTTTTACTCTCAATCTCAACCATAAATAATGTATTTGTATGTCGATGTGAAGCAACATAATTTTATATTAGCTTTCTCAAAAAAAAAAAAAAAAATGCTATTTTTTTACTTTTGAGAGGAAAATGTGTCATTTTTTACTTTTCAAAAACATTTCAAGACTAAGCTAAACTATGTAAATATCTATGTTAATTAATTTATTTCAATATCAATTTCATAGACATGTATAGAGGGACACATATAATTAATGTTGACAATGAAACAAAACATTCCAATGTTCAAAGGTAAAAAATAATTGAAAAGCACACATTTTGGGTTATTTTCATATAACTCCGTCCTTATGGATAATGCCATGAATAAGATCAATGGTATACATATACTACTAACTTGAATTCAATTTATGCAAAAAACCTCTTTTTCCAAGAAAGCAATGCATACATATACCACTAACTTGGATTCAATTTCTGCAAAAGCCTATTTTTCTAAGAAAGAATCAGTTTGACATATTATAGACAAATAAATTTATTTATCAGGTAGGATTAGCATACTTAACTATCCTCTTACCACAGATAGGCCTTTTTTTTTTCTACTTTCCCAAATCCTCCAAGTGACTAATCAAATGTAAACAAGGCGTGAAAACTCAAATCCATTTATGATCTAACAATATGGAACTACCTTTTTGTATATTAAGGTTTGAGATTAATTATTGTATCGTTTTAGGGTATATTGTGCAAGCACTTCGAGACCGATATCCATTGGTGGAATCACAATTGGACCCAAAGGGATGAAAATATTCATTATTTTCGAATATAAACAACAATATATAGGTGAATATAAACGATTTACTTAAAAATCATATTATCACAAGTGAATATAAATAAGTTATTTTAAGAACATGTTAAAATACATAGTCTTACCCAGCTCCTGGTATACGCGCAAACACTCGTTGTGTAGAAAGAAGTAGGTAGCTTTTCTGCATGACTTATATGATTTATGAATCATAAATGCAAAAGGTTCTTTAAAAACTCATTAAAGGAGCAGTTTTTGGATTATTCTCTTACAACTCATGCAAATCAGTCTTGTGTAAAGTGTTAGGGGATCTATAACATGCACAGTGCTAATGATTGGTGTGGTCACAGAACCAAAGGACACAGTGACAACCCCACCATCTCCAGTGATATTCAAATTGTATTCCCCACCATTACTATCAATCACCATTGTGTTGGCATGATTGTTAAAGTCCTGGA
>APFE031702852.1:7500-44736 GCA_000404065.3 Pinus taeda
CATGCCTCCCTTCTCATCCATGCACGCACACATCACCATGGACATGATGCATATCATGATGAATGATGTGGCATACAATCGGTTGGCGTGCGGGGCGAGCGATGTGGTCCACGCAAAATAGTGAGTAAATCAGATTCTGCACTATTGCCCGCCCGCCAGCTGTTAACCTCATCTAGCTGGCAATACTCTTCCTCTGATTTTCTTAGGCAGGAAATATGTACGCGTAGGCCACCCCTATGCATTAGAGGGAGAGGAGTTATAAGAACTGTACTCGTGATGTATATTAAAGTCTAAGGTTATACTCCTCTCTCGTACGGTCATGTGTCCTCTGAATAAAGTTAAAAAAAATCTATATATATTTATATTTATTTATTTATTTATGGACAGATTTAACGATACTCGTTTGTAGCGCAGCAAAATGTGTTTTACCTATCGATTATCTTCAAGTCTCGTGAATAAATAAATTTATTTGTTTTTATTTTCTTCTCCTCATGGAAGTACTGGAGTATTATTTTAGATTTAATAGATAATAATATTTGTTGGATTTAAAATCAAGTGGAGAGGATAACATTTTATTGTGTCAATTATTTGGTCGTTTCACAAAAAAAAGTAAATTTTGTAACTTTAACATTCAAATCACTCCATGAGACAGATCGATTGTCCCATAAATAAGAGGTTCCATACAAAAATTTTGTGTCTAACTTCATCATGACCTTAAAAACTTATTATTATTATTTTATATTGTAGTTTTATGTATTTTGGAATTTGTTTTCCCCATTTTTAAACTAATTTGCTTAAAAATTTAACAAATTTTTTGAATCAATTAAAACTTTAATTGCTTGGATCCTTTGATGAGGAAATTGATAGAGAAGTCTCTCAAGACAAGATTAAGGAGATTAGTCTTGCTAATTTTGGGTTTTTCATTTGTAAAAAAGTTTTACATTTGATCAATGGTAAACCCCATATTCTAGGTTGACAATCTGATGACGAGGGTTTTTGAAGAAGATTTTGCATCGGCATAGCTCCACAGCGTAGCGAGCTGGCCATCCATGAAGTTCACATAACAGGAATACAATGCCTCCACAAAGAACTGAAGGTGCTTATGCATCCTATGCCAATCAATTGCACTTCTGCTTTCGCCAGGAATCAAAGCATGAGCTCCCAAAGTTTGAATGGATCCTCCACTGGCAAGGGATGATCGTTCCCTCTCTGGAAGACCCCTGCACTGGCTAGATCTGGAAGCCTACACCCGATTTAGTTATACCCTTCACAGATCAGTTGCCTCCCAAGGAAATTGCAAACGAGGGTCCTCTAAAAAACTGGGTAGACATCTGTGCAGCTGCTTTTTAAGATATTCGGGGAGCTCAGATATAGATCTCAGCACCATATTGGTAGATTGACACCCAATGTGGATGGAATTGGTTATTTTCTCGGGGATAAGTGAACCCTCCCAGATCTGGTGCACCAATTAATAGACCGGTCTCTGTTTTGGCTAGATCTTTCAAACCCCAAGTTCTTTGCAGCCATTAGACCCCCGTTATGGACGGATCTGTATTGCCCTTTCCGACTTCGAGTGTTACCACAGCATGATGTCTAGGAGGAAATGGCGGAGGACTGCGGCAAAGAGGGGGCAAAGACAAACACAATCTGTGGCACTGGAAAAGTGAAGGTGATATCGACGGGCTGCAATTATTTTATGCAGTTCAACACATAACAAATCACTGCATGCTTACCTGGGTTGGAGGTCGGACCAGACTCGCAGATCGTTGCATTTGAGGGATTTGAATGCCTAGAGCAGGAAGAATGCAAATCTTTCTAAAATTTCTTAAAAACCCCTGCAGGTAAAACTACAACGTTTTAGATACAGGCTCTTGACAACATATTCCATCTGAAGCAGACTATTATGAATAAACGGGGATATCCATACCAGCTACAAAACCTGATCTACGAGGGTATACTTTTACAGGATGAATGATGTATACGGTACTATAATATTCTGCCTTCTACCACCATCATTCTCAATTTGTGACTAAGAGGAGGAGAAACATGAGCAAGTAAATCCATAGGAACAGGAGGTGCTGCTGGATCTAAATTACCGAAAGGAACATAGTTGAATCATGAACATAATAATGCTGATCTATCATACAAAATCATCTTCCAAGGGAAATCAACACCTACAGCAAGCACAACACAGACACCCAATACTCCTAATCCATACATTGTGGAACAGGGAAATTATGTCCTAGAACTGAACATAGAACTGCCAGAAACAAACAATTTCTACATAACCTGTAAGGCACAAGACCTCATTTGCATATTTAACAGTTATTGGCCAAAGCCAATGGATCTATTTCACTGGATCTTCACAAATTGGAGAACAAATTGAGCTACACTTCTGTTCAAAAGGCTTCTTCATTGTAAAATTCGCATCATCGAAAGAGCGAGATATTATCCTACAGGAAGGTCCATGGTTCTATTATTGACGAGACTCTTCATCACTCCATGGTTTCCAAAATTTGATGCAAACACCATGATTGTATCACAGATGTCGGTTTGGGTGAATCTTCATAACTTTCCCCTACACTTCTGGCATAATTAAGTGCTAGAAACCATTGGGAATATCTTAGGACGATACATAAAGACTGATGAACAAAGTATGGAAGAATGAATATATACCTTTGCACGCATATGTGTGGAAGTGGATCTCAGTAAAGGCCTACTGGATCACATCCAACTAATACACAACAAGCAAAGGTGGACTCAAATCCTGGATTTTGAGAATACAACTTTTAGATGCCGAATATGTTGCCAAATAGAACACCTTCAAAATATGTGCCCTCCTACCAAGAATGAGCAACAAAGGAGGAAGAAATCAGGGAAGCAACCAAAAGGATGACAATTTCCCCCAAATGAAGTACCTGAGGAAGAGGAAGAAGTAGAAGAGGAACCCATTCTAAATCAGGAAGAACAACACATACAAGAAAGCGAAGAAAAAGCCGAAAAGACACACACACCAATAAATCAGATAATCGGGATAACTGAAGAAAAGGAAATTGGAGGACTAAAACTTCAGTATGCTTCCGAAAATTTAGATTTAGACAAGGAAACCACAAAAATAGAAGAAAATCAGCTAACTATCGTCTCATCTATGCCATATCAAGGAGAATTGTGGAAGGTTGAAAAGAAGAAATGGAGAAAAGTCTAACTTTTCTGCTCAACACTTAGTTGATTGCTTATGTATGAACCTATGATCATCAGTCTTTGACTAGATGATGGACTTATTGTAAGCAACTACAACATGTAATTTTGTTTTCATTAATAAAATTACAATTTTTTCCTTGGAAAAAAAGATTAATAGGAGATCTCCGAGAAAATAGAATAGGCACAAGAGGGAGAACAATATAGACAAAGAGAAAAACTTGGGCACCCAATCCACATTTGACCATGTAGTAATAAGAGAAGGAAAGTAAGTAAAATTTTAGCTAGGCCCAAACCCTACCCAAAGGGGGTCTCACAAAGCCAAACCCAAATGATGGAGATTATCTCTTGGAATTGTAAAGAATTAGGAAGCAAACATAAAATGGACATGGTTAAAGAAATGGTCGAAGAGAAGAAAACTCAAACCCTCTTGTTCTAATAAGAAAAATTGAAAGATAACAATATCCTTTAGGAAAGTACAAAACTATAGCAGCTAAGCAATGGACAAGTGACAATCTTGTGAGGAACTTCTAGAGGTCCCTATACTTTGTGGAACCAAAACACCTTCCAACTCATCAACGATTCTTCCACTCGTAATTGGACTCTACTAAGCCTCTCTCATATTAGTTTAGGGATTTCTATTCATATAGTTAAGGCTTATATGCCTAGTACTTATCCAAATAATATTGTTTGTTGTCTCTCCTTGATGGACTTAAAGGAGAGGGCTATTAGGAGCAAACTTATTATTGCTAATGATTTTAACATCACTCTCTCTTAAAAAGAGAAATGGGTTGGGGGGAGGATATTCTATTAGGAACCACTTCAAAGAATATATGGAATACCTAATCTCTTCCTTGGACCTTATTAATGTTAGGACCCCATATTGTCTCTCTCTGACCATACATTTTGTTATAATATCACCCTTTTCAACCCATATTTGAAAGTCCTTGTTAGTGTCTTGACTCAATTATTCCAAAGGTATGCAATGACTCTTCTCATCGCTATATGTTTAATTATTTAACATATAATCATGCTATCTTCATAGTTGATCTTTGAAGCTGATTAGTTTATGAACAATTAAAGAATGATGTGTAGCCCGCATTGCTGAAACTGCCTGAAGCTGGCAGGACTATCTTTTGCAGTTTTTGAAACAGCAAGAATAGCACGCAAATCTCGAAGCTGAAACAGCAAGAACAACACGCAAATCTCGAAGTTAAAACAGTTGAGATTTGCGTACCAGATTTGACAACAATAGAGGAACCCAATCGATCACCGAGGAAGCTGTTACATTGGATGTAATGTTCATAATCTAAATTACTGTAACAACATTCTGTTGACGGGAAACTGATTTCCCTATTTTTGTATAATGGGTTGAACTAGAATCTAAAATGTAAATCTTTTGTAATAGATGTCTCCTCTATATAAAGAGGAGACATCTACATTAGAAGGGGGGGAATGAACAGGCTGTAACAGGAGGTTGTAGTTGAGGGAACGAGACTGAATCTTTTTTGTAATATGGTATGAATGAATAGAGTTTTGTTTTGAGTATCTCATTTTAGTTTCTATTTCCTGGGGAATCTTGTGAGAAGGACAGGGCCCACCTTCATCACAAGATTCACCCATTATATTTCTGTCGTGTATTAAGTGTGATTTCTGTTCATACCTTGTTAACAAGTACTGTTTCTGGATGTTATTTTACCTTTGCTGAAACTCTGTTTCTTTCCTAATCGATTGATGTTATTTCATGAGTGTTTCACCGGTGATTAGGTTTACAGAGTGAATTGGCGAACTAGATAAACAGAGGCAGGTGATGAAGGTTCCCGCTCTGGGGATAGGGTCCTGATCCTCTGTTACAGAATAGCCATTGTTTTCTTTTACAGATTTATTCTTTCTGATCAACTATTCATCTCTTGTTAGATATCTGTAATAGAGTATAGTTGCTGTAACACAGAGTGAAGCTTTAAACGAAGTGTGATTTGTTTATACTACAACTTTTAGTGCTATTAAGATTGAGTACATATAGTACGTAGTTGCCTTTGAAATAATCAGACTTTCCCTTGTTGACAATTTATGTGGCACTCGACTGTTTAATTAATAAGCAATTAAAGTGACCAACATTTTGGCGCCGTTGCCAGGGAAGGCGACCAAAGATTTTAAGAGCATTAATGATTTTATTTTAGATGTACAGGATGCATGAGAGGACGCAGGAAAACTAACCCTACAGGCAGCAGGGGAAAAGGCAGGGAGGAAGGAAAACTTTCATTGACGACATTATTTTAAAAGATGAAACATCTCAGAAGATAAGTTCTTGGAGGCCACAGACTCAGCACTCTCTCTCCAGACGGACTACGAAACAGAGGAAGTATTGGGACCAGAAAGGGCCGAAGAGACAGTAGAACAAACTGAGGAGTCAGTGGAAGATATTGAAAAACCAATAGAAGATATTGAAGTTGAGGAACCAGTTCAGAACATTGAGAGCCCAACAGAAAGCGCTAAAGACCGGGCAAGTGAAATAGGGGAACAACCAATGGACGGAAATAATGAAGGACCCTTTGGTGGGGGACGAAGAGAAGGAAGAGGAGAAAATTCCCTTTCCACCTTGGAATTCCCTATTGAAGATCTTCCTAGAGGGGCAACTCCTATGAAGAACATCCCACTCTCAGCCCTACCTAATTTCCATGGTTTATCATTTGAAGACCCTGATGAATTTCTATTTGAGTTCGATATATTGTGTAGAAGTTATGATTATGTTACTAATCCTCAAAAGTTAAAGTTATTTCCAGCAACATTGAAAGGAAATGCACTGAGGTGGTTCATGAGCCTAGGAGGACATGGGATCACAACATGGGAACAGATGAAAGAAAAGTTCCAGGCCAAATACCAAGAATATTGCCGAACAAGAGAGAGGAAGGAGGAATTATTTAAGATGGTTCAGAAGGAGGACGAAAATCTGAAGGATTTTGTGGAGAGGTTACAATATAATTTGTAGAGATCCGATCACCCTAATATGAGTAAGGATATTCTTAAGTCAATATTGTTGAAAGGGGTACGGGACGATTGTTTAGACATGTTGAATATGCTTGGAAAAGGGGATATATCTAAGGAATCGTATGATGAGATTGTCAACCTCTGTAAGAAATGTTCGAGAGGAGCAGTAAACAGACCGAAAAGCAGAGATAGTAAATACTCAAGAGTCCAAAAATCAGCTAGTGGAGGAGCAACAAGGGCTGAAATAGGTAACTTACTTGAATAATTTAAAACTAAAATGTTAAGCGCTTTTGCTTCACAAATTGATACCTTGCAGGTTGAAAAGAAGCAAGCAGAAGCAGAAGCTGCTTTGGCTATTTTTTGCTCTAAATGCAGAGAAAAACACCCACTAAGGGAATGCCCACTGGACAAGGTACCAATTTGCACTATTTGCGAGAAAGACCATGAGACTCAACAATGCCCTTCTTTACCAGGAATAAAAGCAACACTGAAACCAACTGAAGAAGAAGTTGAAGCAGTTTACTTGCTAAAACAGAGGAGGCAATGGCAACCACGAGGACAAGGTACAAATTCTAATATGACTTTTAATCGTTGGAATAACCATCCTCCTTTTCAAGCAAATTACCCGCCCTTAAATCAAATGCAATACCCACCCTTCAACCAAATGAACTTCCCACCCATGCAACAACCAAACCCTCCCTTTGTGGATCCTACAATATGGAATCCCTGGTCTCTACAACAATCTTATTTTAATCAGTGGAACCCAAGTTGGATAGCTCAACAAATTCCATTTTCAAACCAATTCCCCTAGTATCAGCAATCTCTCTCTCTGCCATCAAACGCTCCACCGAATAACCAGACAATGAGACCCCAACTGTCTGCAGAACCAAATCCCAACCCTAATAATAATAAAGCTCTGCAGGTCATTGATATTTAGAAACAACCTATTTTCCCTATGCAATGTAATGATATTCATTTGCAGGCTGGGAGAGTAGTCGAACCTATTATTGCTAACATTACTTCTTCTGACTCTGATAAAGAGGAGACAGGAAAAGATAAGTCATCCAATAAGAATGTTGGAACAATTGAGTCACCCTCTAATAAAATTGCTGAAACAGTAGAGCCGCCATTCCCTGAACATCTAGCTCTTATCAAGACACTTGAGCCACCTGCTTTTAACCTTCTAGGAGAATTGCAGAATCTGTATGTTAAAATTCCACTCTTACAAGCACTTAGAGATGTACCAATTTATGCTAGAACTGTTAGAGACATTTGTAAACCTGGAAGAAAAGCTAAAGATCCCCTCACAATTCATGTGATGGGTGATCTAGCTACTTTAATGACCGGAAAAACCCCTCCTGTGAAATATGGTGACCCTGGTCATCCTACAGTTACAGTACAGGTTGGAAAAAATTTTGTTTCTAGAGTTCTGGTAGATTTAGGTGCTGCTATAAACATTATGACACTTGAAACTGCACAGTTATTACAGTTAAAAAATGTAATTAAAGAGACCCCAACCATTCTAGAACTAGCTGACCGTTCCACAATCAAACCAGAAGGGGTTATTGAAAACCTGATAATTTCAGTCGAATCTTGGAACTACCGAGCTGATTTTGTTGTATTACAGACTAAAACAAAGTTGGGGGGACATCCATTGATTTTAGGGAGACCTTGGCTGACTACAGCAGATGCCTTCATCAACTGTAGATCAAGTTCAATGACAATTTCTAATGGATGTGAAACTAAGCAGCTCACTCTTTACCCTCATGCTACACCTATGATTAACAATGATAAACTCTGTATGGTTAGACTATGACGATGATGATACCAAACCCATCTTGACTATTGGACAAGCCTTAACTTTTAAAAATACAACTAAGGATGAACTAATTAGTAATTTTATTTCCGACCCTTCTTCAGTTAACTCTGAAACACATGATCAATTGACTGCAATCTTGGAACCTAAATCACAGCAAATCCTTAAAACTGAAAATGTATCTCAAACATCAACTGATATCTCCTCCAAGAGCATAACAGTAGAAATCGAGCCTGGCAAAACATTGAATATAAACCCTAACTTAACAGATGCTGAAACACAACAGTTAATGAAGTTACTTTGCGAAAATAAGGAAGCATTCGCATGGGACTACACAGATATGAAGGGAATCTCTCCTGAATTATGTACTCATAGTATTTATATCAAAGAGGGATCTCACCCAGTCTGTCAACCCTAGTGACGAATGAATCCCAATTTAAGGGAAATTGTTAAAGAAGAACTTCAAAAATTGCTTAATGCAGGATTTATATGCCCTATATTTGATAGTGAATGGGTTTCTCCATTAGTGATTGTATCTAAGAAAAACGGGAAATGGAGAGTATGTGTGGATTATAGAGCTCTAAATAAAGCCACTCAGAAAGATCATTTCCCCTTACCATTTATTGATCAGGTGCTAGACAGTTTGTCAGGAAAGAGATTCTTTTCCTTTTTAGATGGTTTTAGTGGATATAACCAGATCAAGATTGCACCCCAAGACCAAGACAAGACCACTTTTACTAGTCCATGGGGAACTTTTGCATATAGAGTTCTTCCATTTGGGCTATGTAATGCTCCAACAACATTTCAAAGAGCAGCGATAGGAATTTTATCTGATATGCTTAATGACTCTTTGGAGATATTTATGGATGACTTTACTCCTTATGGTGTGACTTTTGAAGATGCATTACAAAACCTTGAGAAAGTACTTAAACGATGTATAGAAGCCCATCTTGCCTTAAGTACTGAAAAATGTCATATGATGATGAATCAAGGAATTGCATTGGGGCACTTCATCTCATTCCTAGGAATTCAAGTTGATCCAGCTAAGGTGCAGGTAATTCAAACTCTTCTTATCCCTAAAACACAAACTGATGTAAGAAGTTTTTTAGGACATGCTGGATATTATAGAAGATTTATCAAAGATTTTTCTAAAATAGCTTCTCCTTTGTTTGTGTTACTTATGAAAAATGCTGAATTCAAGTGGACTGATGGTTGTCAAAAAACATTTAATGAACTTAAGCATCAGTTGTCTACAACTCCTATTTTAAGAGGACCTGATTGGGCACTGCCCTTTCATATATCCTCTGATGCTTCAGATACTGCAATTGGAGCTGTCATGGGTCAAGAAGAAAATAATCTTCCTTATGCTATCTATTTTATTAGTAAAAATATGACCCTTACTGAACTTAATTACACAGTTACCGAAAAGGAATTTTTAGCAGTCATTTATGCTATTAACAAGTTTCGACATTATATTACTGGTTACACTACTTTTGTTCATACTGATCACTCGGCCATTAAGTATTTAATGAATAAATCGTTCATAAATGCTCGAGTTACCAGATGGTTATTATTACTACAAGAATTTGATATTACAGTTGTAGATCTACCAGGTAGAGAAAATGTAGTTGCTGATTTCCTTTCTTGGATAAAAACTAATGAGAACACTCCAGTAGATGATTCCTTTCCTGATGAATATTTATTTGCAGTATCTGCTCACTCACCTTGGTATGCAGAGATTCCCAATTACTTAGTTGCAGGGAAGCTACCATCACACCTGTCGCATAGAGAGAAAAGAAAGATCATTCAACAAAGTGCTCGGTACAGTTGGATAAGTGGATGTCTTTTTCACACAGGACTTGATCAGGAAATTCAGAGATGCATTAGAGAAGATGAGGTTTATGATATATTGAAGGCTTGTCATGATGGCCCTTGTGGAGGGCATTTTGTTGATAAAAGAAAAGCACATAAATTTCTTAAAATGGGTTATTATTGGCCCTCACTTTTCAAGGATGCAAAGAAGTATGTTAGGGCCTGTGATAGCTGTCAGAGAATGGGCCAGCCTAATCACAGGGATGAAATGCCACTGAACCCCCAGGTAATACTTGAACCCTTTGAAAGATGGGCTCTAGATTTCATAGGTCCCATCAACCCTCCATCTAATCAAAGAGTTTATATACTGGTTTGCACAGATTATATGACTAAATGGGTGGAAGCTAAGGCACTCCGTAGAGCTAATGAAGAATCTGTTTTAACCTTTCTATTTGAAGAAATCTTTGTTAGGTTTGGATTGCCTAGAGAACTAGTCACAGATGGAGGACCTCCTTTCAACTCTGATGGCTTTAAAGATACACTTCAAAAATATCATATTAATAAAAAATGACTACGCCTTATCACCCCCAGGCCAATGGGCAGGTGGAAAGTACGAATAAAGTCATAGAAGCCATTTTAACAAAAACGGTAAAGGAGAATAGAAAGGATTGGTTTCAAAGGTTGCCTGAAGCATTATGGGCTTACAAAACTACTTGGAGGAACACTATAGGTTTTTCACCTTATGAATTAGTTTATGGTAAAAGTGCTATATTTCCTGTGGAATTTGAAATTAAAACCTTAAGAACTGCTTTAACTGTTAACTTTGACTTGACTGATGCACAGACAGCTAGGTTGCATCAGCGTCAGGAATTGGATGAAAAGAGGTTGGATGCCATCCATCAAACAACTATGATACAACAGTAAAGAACCAGGTGGCATGATAAAACCATTAAGCATAAGCAGTTCCAAAGAGGTAATTGGGCTCTATTGTATGACTCTTGTTTTTAAAATTTTCAAGGCAAATAAAGAACAAGGTGGCTAGGACCTTATGAAGTAGATACTGTTTTCCCAAACGGAACAGTCAGGCTCCTAACAATTGATGATTCTAGAACACCATTTTTAGTGACTGGGTATCGGCTCCGTTTGTATCAACAACCTATTTCTAAAGAGGATTTCAAATCCACTTGCATGACAGACATACATTATGTCTTTCTGGGGGAGTCTGCTATCCCTCATTACGCTTAGTTCTTCTATTTATATATATATATTTTAGATTAGATTTCTTAACTAATAATCCCTGTCAAGGGTTGCCATGTTACAATTAACTATTTTGCAGATCTTAGATTCAGAGGATGGCTGAGAAGAACAATTTCAGTACAAGAAGGATCAAGCTTCAGCTTGGGAAACATTCCAATTTCACTTCAAATCGTAATCCATTCCCTCTCACTACCCTTCAACAACATCTTCCCATTTTTCTCGTTGCTGAAACACCATTTTTTTGTTGCTGAAACACCATTTTTTTTTGTCCCGTTGCTGAAACACCATTTTTTATTCCCGTTGCTGAAGCACCAATCTTTTCCATATTTCCCTAACAAGCACCAATTTTCCCATTTTTCCCCGAGATTGAGCCATTACTTTCTCTCAAAAACGATGGATACATATCACTCTTCATTAAAGGAATCAGCCATTCATCCTGATAATTGTGTTCCTTCATTATCACTTCTCGTGAATATAGAAAACCTTTTGTATAAATACCCTCATACTTTATAAACCCTTTTTCATGACCATCGATGATCTATTAACGATGAGATTATATTTTCCGCACAACAACCAAAGGTAAAATGTGAAGGTATGCGTGTTTATGTGTAAATATTAAACTGTAGTTAATGAGAAGATATTGATATGATTGCCAAAATCACCGTACATTCAAACCTATCATTTTAGCCGTAGTTGGGGGGGAATAGCAAAATATTACAATCATTCCATGATACACCAATTACCGTCATTTCTTTTTCTTTCATGGCCGTGTCTCATTACCCCGTCTTTGTTTTATTGTGTCATAACCTCATTTGCAACATCTTACTCTGTTTCGGCTGCGGAAACTCGGTTCTGTACTCTGCATTTTACTGAACCAACAACTATGGGAGGAAACACTGTTAGACATGGACCTGTCTCAACGGCTCTATTGGAACTTTACCAGGAAGCATACCAAATTTTTCTAGAAGCAGGATGGGTTGACTATTTCCAAAGGCTCCCGGATTTTGATTCTCAACAAGTTCTGGAATTCGCATGCAATTTGAAAGAAGGATACTCTACTGTTTAGGGAGTACGAATTCCAGTAACGGAGGAGGATATAGCATAGGTTTCAGAGTTACCAACCAATGGCATTCGTTGGTTTAGTTGGAAACACCTCATTCTCAATGCACAACAAGATTTTCTTCTACCAGGGGAGCGGGTCGAACCTAAAGGCAGGGGTGTTGCACTCTGTTCACTACTACCGCCATGGCTGAAGGTTGTAGAGTTCGTTAAGCACTACTTCACTATGAGGGATGTTACCAGGTAGTGTACCAGCATGACTTTGTGTTGTTGAATCATTTAAGACATGGTCGTTTATTAAATATGCCATACTATCTACTTGGATGTCTAAAGAATATGTTACACTATTTCGTGAATGCGAGGCACCCACTCTTCTCCCTCACGCACCATCGCTTGGTTTAGCTCCTAGTCCATAGGGGCTTTGCCCTGCACAACCTCCCTCCCCTTGACAACCCTCCCCAGCAAGCTGCTAATTTATCAAAAGTAGAAAATCTCCAGCAAGCTGCTGAAATTCAGCAACCAACAGCCAAAACACCCCAATTGGGCACTGAAAATCCGCAACAAACCCCACCCCTTAATGTAACCGAATCATCCACTCCCATCTTCCATATTCCCAGTGGTAATTTGGATGATAATACCCCCATTATTAAGCTCAAAAGGAAAAGACAAGAAAAAGCTGCACCTCCACTAAAGAGAAGAACGAGGGCTCCAATTAAGGAAGCCACTATTACTGATAATCCCCCTATCCTAAGGAAAAATGTTCGTAAGAGAAAAACCACTGTTTTTCCTGCCTCCTTACCTCGGCGACGAATGAGGACGTCTGCAGCAACTGAGGCCATCATCCCAAATTCCCCACCTATCATCCTAAAACCCAGTACCCTGCCAAGCCCTGAACTCTTACCTTCCTCACCCTCGGGTACCGAAATGCAAAGTGTTCAGGATTTTGTGACATCATTTCTTTCAGAGGACGTAGCTGCTCCACAAGAACCAGCTGCTGATTTATCAAAAGTAGACACCCAAGATGATGTACAACATGTGGCTGCTCCACAAAAACCAGCCACTGACTTAACATGTGATACACAAGAACCACCTGTTGAGAAATAAAAGATAGACGACCTAGATGTGGCTGTTACACAAGAACCAGCCATTGACCTAACAGGTGTTACACAAGAACCACCTGTTGAGAATGCAAATGATGAAGCTGCCACTGAACAACGATCCTCCCATCCACTGGAACCTGCAACTACTACAGAAGGCCCGGTTACTTTAACCTCCCTTCAGGAAGAAAACAAGTTTTTCGAATCTGAGATTGAGGCTTATAAGCATGAGTTAACAATGGCAAGGGAAGCTTATGAAAAGGAACTCAATTTGTACATTTTAGCTCAGGTGGCATCTGCAGCTGAAAAGAGTGTAGAAAAGGATCGACACAATGAATACATGTGCAGTGAATGTGGTGATCTCTATTCTCAAGCCGGTTATAAGATAATCGAAGTTCCGTTGCCTGGATCCAGTCCTGTATCTACTCCTGTCATAGTTAAAAAGGAACACCCTGCTGTTACACAAGAACCAGCAGGGCCTTCAAAGACCTTTGAGGAAGAAATAAAACCACCCCGGCCTACCGTAGTTGTTACAGATGAGAAACCAACACCAAAGTCTTTAAAGACTGTATGTACCTAGACTGAACCTTGATGTGTAAGCATTGTTTCCACTCAGACCTCCATTTTTCAAAAACTGAGGGATACATGGAAGACAGAGTATGATCTCTCACAAGGAAAGGCATTTCAGCAACATAAATCATTATGGCTCAATCATGTATATAGAAATTGGGAAGTCCTCGAACAGTCTCGTGCACAACCCAAGGAAAACAAAAAGCTAAAAACCAGACTGTCTCTTATCTTTGACTTGGTTCAAAGATTACTTGCCACTAGAAAACCATCTTTTAATTATTCTGTGTTTTTGAGAGAATGCTTAGCGTTCCTCCAAGTGAAAACGATCAGAGATGGACGACCCCACTAGGTGTCTACACCTCAGCAGTTTATTGAGACTTTTGCAGAAGCATCAAATAGAGAACATAACTTGTTATGTGAACTCTATCTTCATAATGAGGCCATGCCTGAAGATAGGAAGCTTAATTTAATTCCTCTTGTTGGTGATATTCAGATTAGAGCCTTCATTTCTTTCTTGGCTAATAAACTTACCTGGCAAAATGCTTTCATATCAGCAACACACAATGAGGAGAACTGCCTTCTCTGGATCCGAGCTGAGCCACAAAATGCCGCTGTTTTTATTTCTGAACATCAACGAGTTCTACGAGAGCCAGGAATGACTGACCATATCAGAAAACTACAGGCAGCAGTCTTGGAGGACTGCCAACACTATGTGAAGACTAAGGGAACTTTGGCCATACAAGCAAACAATCTATTTTGGGAACACTGTCCTAAGGAGAGAAGGGAGTACCATCCCTTTAACCCTCTCAATCTTCATGCATCAATCTTACGAATACCTAACTATGCTAAATGTATTCAATAGTGTGCTGAGAAATGGTTGGGTTATCACTTTCACTTCCCTCTTCTATGGTTGCCAGGACAACAATACAAGGCTCAATTCACGTTGACAAAAAAGGAGGAGCTTGCAGCATGGCAAAAAGTTCAGAATGTCCAAGGGTTCAGAGACCATTGTTGACAACACTTTCTATACTCACTGCATAAGCAATTTGCACTGTACATTCCAGTATTCCGACTCAGACTCAGAGTAGAAGTTGCAAGGGGACATGCAATTCTTTCAGTTGGGGGGGATTTTAGGACCCCATATTGTCTCTCTCTGACCATACATTTTGTTATAATATCACCCTTTTCAACCCATATTTGAAAGTCCTTGTTAGTGTTTTGACTCAATTATTCCAAAGGTATGCAGTGACTCTTCTCATCGCTATATGTTTAATTATTTAACATATAATCATGCTATCTTCATAATGGATCTTTGAAGTTGATTAGTTGCTAAACAATTAAAGAATGATGTGCAGCCCGCATTGCTGAAACTGCCTGAAGCTAGCAGGACTATCTTTTGCAGTTGCTGAAACAACAAGAACAACACGCAAATCTCGAAGCTGAAATAGTTGAGATTTGCGTACCAGATTTGACAACAACAGAGGAACCCGATCAATCACTGAGGAAGCTGTTACATTGGATGTAACGTTCATAATATAAATTACTGTAACAACATTCTGTTGACGGGAAAATGATTTCCCTACTTTTGTATAATGGGTTGAACTAGAATCTATAATGTAAATCTTTTGTAATAGATGTCTCCTCTATATAAAGAGGAGACATCTACATTAGAAGGGGGGGAATGAACAGGCTGTAACAGGAGGTTGTAGTTGAGGGAATGAGACTGAATCTTTTCTGTAATATGGTATATTGATGAATGAATAGAGTTTTGTTCTGAGTATCTCATTTTAGTTTCTATTTCCTGGGGAATCTTGTGAGAAGGACAGGGCCCACCTTCATCACAAGATTCACCCATTATCTTTCTGTCGTGTGTTAAGTGTGATTTATGTTCATACCTTGTTAACAAGTATTGTTTCTGGATGTTATTTTACCTTTGCTGAAACTCTGTTTCTTTCCTAATCGATTGATGTTATTTCATGAGTGTTTCACTGGTGATTAGGTTTACAGAGTGAATTGGCGAACTAGATAAACAGAGGCAGGTGCTGAAGGTTCCCGCTCTGGGGATAGGGTCCTGATCCTCTGTTACAGAATAGCCATTGTTTTCTTTTGCAGATTTATTCTTTCTGATCAACTATTCATCTCTTATTAGATATCTGTAATAGAGTATAGTTGCTGTAACAAAGAGTGAAGCTTTAAACGAGACGTGATTTGTTTATACTACAACTTTTAGTGCTATTAAGATTGAGTACATATAGTATGTAGTTGCCTTTGAAATAATTAGACTTTCCCGGGTTGACAATTTATGTGGCACTTGACTATTTAATTAATAAGCAATTAAAGTGACCAACAATTAACATGAAACCAACCAAGGGCGGTTTCACCTAGACTAATAGAAGGTAAAGACCTTGCCACATTAGGGCTAGATGTTGAGAACACAATAAGAAATTTCTAGTTTAATTTTGTTCTTAATTAAATTAGGAGAAAATCGAAATTCCACATTAGCAGAGAATTTGAATGAGTTAACTGATTTATTATCACTTAGTTAGCTTAGTTAATTCGAGTTGGAGGGAGAACTCGATTTGTGTACAATGATTCCTAAATTTTAGGAGCCTAGGTTGAGTTAATTTCAGTCGTAGCAATTTAATTCAGTTAAATTGAGTTATGGTCAGTTAAACTAGTTTTAACTGTTGGAGGAACTAGTTGGAGGTCTAGCATTGGGGTGCAGTTTTAGTGTTTTGCAGTTTTAGTGTTTAGCCAGTTAACTGATAAACCAGCCTAAATTAACTCATGCATGCACAAAATTCGAGTTACTCAGTTGAGATTGGAGTTCAAGGGTAGTGTACTATCAATTGTAGAATATTCCAAATTGTACAAGTCATGCATGTGGTCAAAGGAAGGCCTAAAGGTATTGTGAAATTCTCAATGAGAAAGTTCCTAATTAAAAGGGGGCTAATTCCCAAGGAAACAATGCAAGGAAATTAGAGCTTGGAGGCTTGGAATTTTGGCTAAGTATTGTCTAAAGGTAGTCAGTCAAGCAGAGGATAGAAAATACTTGTGTAGGTTGAGCTCAAGGTTGAGAAGAGCATATTGTAATCATCCAGATTCTTTGATTAATGCGATACGGACAATAAGGGGTTTTGAGCAGTTTATTTCCCCTAGATATATCTTTGTGTATGTGTGTTAAATCTTGATGCATGTTGTTGATTTGTGTTCTCGATCGTAAATTTACTTCCAAAGATTGGTAGAGTAGATTTGAGTCTTCTATTTTGGTCAATTTCATGAGCACTTTGAATCTACAATTGGTATCATAGGTAGATTCACAATAGAGAAGATAATTTGTAGTTGTCATTGCAGGAGGTTCAAGGTTGCAGATCAGTGATGTAGTTTTTCTTCAGGACTAAGAAGATGGATTTGTATGGACTAGGACTAAAGTAGCCCTTGAGGGAAGCTTGAATTATGTTGCATGGAAGGACCAGATGGAGGAAATATTGGAAGATAATTGGTTGAATGAATTCATTGATAATGATGTTCTGAAACCAATAATAGTTGATGCTTAGGATCTAGCAAAATGGAAGAAGTGTGTTTCTAGGGCAAGGAGAATCATATTGGAGGGAGTACGAGACCAAATTGTCTCTAATCTCCACGTGAAATAGACTATGTATGCAATGTGGCACTCACTGACAGATTTGTTCCAGAATAGTAGTGACCATAGGAAGCTGGCACTCAAGGACAAACTTCGAAGCATCAAGATGCAAAAGAATGACACAATTTTGTAGTACCTGAGCAAGTTTACACATGTCCTGATGAACTTGGCGGGGGTGGTGTTACTGTCCCTGAAGAAGATTTGGTACCTCTATCTCTATTGGATCTTCTCAAGAGCTGGCAGAATTATCAAGATTCGGTAAATGATAGAGAGAAACTACCACAGTGGGAGCAGTTATGTTCTGATCTAGTGCAAGAAGAAATAAGGCAGAAAAATAGAGATAGGACCTCATCCAAAGAAGAGGAGGAGGACTTTGAATTAGTTAGAAAAGGAAGGACAGCCAAGGGGAAGAATTCCCAAGGTGAGGCTAATTCAATCCTAGATGGAAAGCAGAAAGACTTGTCCAAAATCAAGTGCTTTCACTATCAAGAATTTGGGCACTATGCCACGAAATGTCCACAAAAGAAGGCAAGCAAGAAGGAGCATGCAGTAGCAGCAGCAGGTGAAGCTCTATCTTCACAAATTGAGCTTGATTTCACTCTCATTGAATGCATGAAAAGTATAGTAATGGGAAGCATGTGGTTTTTGGATAGTGGTTCCTCGTTCCGCATAACAGGGAATAGAGATTTCTTCAGTGACTTGGAGGAGAAAGACCTCAAGCAAAACATTGAGTTTGGATACGACAAAAGGTATAACGTGATCGATATTGGTACAATTACTTTTCAGAAGGAGTTAGACACCCCTCCCAGACTCAAGGATGTGATGTTTGTTCTGGGTCTAAAGAAGAATCTTGTTTCCGTCGTTATGTTGGAAGACCGTGGCTACGATGTGATATCCAAAATAGGAAAGGCATACCTGAGACACATCACCACATGACAAGTGAAGAAGAGTGGTGTGCGAGTCAAGAACCTGTATGCCATTATGAAAAGCATTGAGGAGTAAGGAAAAAGTTAGAGACGTTGTGGTTGAGAGGGAGCATGATTTACATCTAAAAATGGAGCGTCAGAAGCAACCTCAACAAGTTGTGTAGTAGCCACAAATGGAGAAGCAGAGAGGAGACAGAGTGGAAACATCCACTCAAGCAGAGACCTCTTGTAGGGGGATATTTTGAGCTAAGTTGGTAGAGGGAGCACATGCAACCATACCTCCAGGTGTGAGGTGGGGTGATGTGAAGTAATAGTCCTAGGTGTGCAGAAATTTGGGTAGGATCGATTGAGGTGTTTTTTTGTCTCATGGATCATTACCTTGCTACAAGGGCCCACAATATTCAGTAGCAAGAGGATCAGTGTCAGTCATATATTGAGGACTGAAAGGGAGTGTTGATAGCAGACCAAGGGGCTCAATAACAGAGTCACCAACAACACAATTTTCCTAGTAGAAATTTGCAGACACAGTTGATTCCGTTTTTTTTTTAATTCTTTTCAGTTGCAGATGTTGCAATAACAACAATAATAGTGAGAAGTGTTGCATGCAGTACATTACAAAGGTGTTGGATCGGTGTATATGTGAATCCCTTTCTTTTTGAGAGGGAGTGTTGAAAACGCAACAAGAAATTCCTAATTTAATTTTGTCCTTAATTAAATTAGGAGAAAATAGAAATTCCACATCAACAGACAGCTTGAATGAGTTAATTGAGTTATTATCACTGAGTTAGCTTAGTTAATTTGAGTTGGAGGCAGAAATTGAGTTGTGTGTACTTATTCCTAAATTCTAGGAGCCTAGGTTGAGTTAATTTTAGTGGTAGCAATTTAATTCAGTTAAATTGAGTTATGGTAAGTTAAACTAGTTCCAACTGTTGGAGGAACTAGTTGGAGGTCTAGCAATGGGGTGCAACTTCAGTGTTTAACTAGTTAAGTGATCAATCAACCTAAATTAACTCATGTATGCACAAAATTCAAGTTACCCAATTGAAATTGGAGTTCAAGGGCAGTGTACTATTAGTTGTAGAATATTACAAATTGTACAGATAATGCATGCTGTCAAAGGAAGGCCTAAAGTTATTGCACAATTCTCATTGAGGAATTTCCTAATTAAAAGGGGCCTAATTCTAAAGGAAAAAACACAAGGAAATAGGAGCTTGGAAACTTGGAAATTTGGCTAAGTATTGGCCAAAGGCAGTCAGTCAGGCAGAGGATAGAAAATACTTGTGCAGGTTTAGCAGAGCATATTGTATTAATATAGATTATTTGATTAATGCAGTATAGATAGTAAGGGGTTTTGAAAAGTTGATTTTCCCTAGATATATCTCTTTGTATGTGTGTTGAATCTTGATGCATGTTACTGATTTGTCTTCTCGATCATGAATTTACTTCTGCAAATTGCTAGAGTAGATTTGAGTCTTATGTTTTGGTAAATTTCATGAGCAGTTTGAATCTACAATTAAAATTCTACACTTGACTTCCTAGGTATCTTTTCTTTGGTTCCCTCCTTGATGAAACTTTGTCCCTAAATTCCTCATCAATCATCCCTTCGTCTGGCTATGATCATCATCTTATTTCCCTCCTCCTTAAGACCTCCCAAAATGTTTGTCCTATCCCTTTCATATTTAATCCCCTCTAACTCCAAGATCCTTCCTTTTCCTTAGAGGTCTCCTTTACCTAGAGTCATTGGGTAATTGGATCCCTTGTCCTGATCTAGGAATATAAGCTAAAATGTATAAAAGTAGCCTTTAAGAACTAGGCCAAATCTGTTTTTTGCTCTGTGGAGCTTGACATTGCCCTCCCCATGCTAGGATAGAGGATATTTAATGCAAAATGGAAAGGGAATTGTTCACCCAAGCTCTTATTCTAGAATATAAATACATATTTTCAAGATTCCATAAAACTCTTGAGGGTAGAATAAGAAATATGGAGGCTCAAATCAATAAATGTTTGGTTCAAGGGTGGTGACAAAAATACCTAAAATTTTCATAGACAATCTAAATAGATTATGGAGAAACAATTTTAACGAGATCAGATCTGAAGATAGATAGGTGTTCATTGTCTTTAATAAAAATCAAATAAGTGGCTTCTAGTCACTTTAAAGAACTCTACATAGGAAAAACTAGCCCAACAAGATGAAATAGACTCCATGTTATAATTCGTTCCTTATAAAATTCCTCAAGAAGATAATGAAGGAATAATCTTTCCAAGCTTCAAGATGATGTTCTTAGAGTAATAAATAGCTTTGAAGCCCAAGGTTCTAATGATTTCATAATAGTCTTTTATCAGCATTGCTACTACATTATACAATTTGACTTGATGAGGACGTTACAATTTGTTCATCATTCAATGATCCTTAGGGGAGGGATCAATTCAACCTTTCTTTCCCTTATCTGGAAAGAGATGAACTCCACCTCCTTCTTCCAATTATAACACGTCTCACTTTATAATTTTTTGTGCAAAATCATGTCAAATATGATATCCAATAGGCTCAAGCTCTCCTCCCCAAAAAAGTTTCATACAATCAAGGAGGATTTGTGGAAAATAGATAGTTATTCGACAATGTCATCAACTGAATCCATGCATTCTAGTAAAACACATTTGATTATGTAAGGAACAATTTTATATTTGATGTCCTTAGTAAATTTGGATATTCTCCTTAATTTATTAATTAGGTCACAACATGTAATTTGATATCTTAGGTGTCCCCACTTGTAAATGGGCATCCCTCCCACCTTTTCAAAGCTTCTAGGGGATTTATACAAGTATTCTCACTCTCTCCATTATTATATACCATCATGGTGGTTTCCCTAAGAAAGAAATTGGAAGAAGAGTGCAAATATAAAAAACATTTTGAGCGTATGTATAGATAGATGTGTCATAAAAGATTATTCACTCACAATTTGCTTATGATACCTTGTTAACTAAAGGAAATTCCATAATCATTGCCTCCCACTTTAAATCCATTATGGATTTATATGCTTGTTTCTCTAATGGGGCCATTAACTGTAATAAAATGTAGCTTTCTTCCTAGAAAATAAAGACCATACTACAAGTGTTTGTTGCGAGAATTCTTAATTTCCAATTTCAAGAAAATTAGAAATCTCTTAATAATTTAGGCATCCTGATTGGCTTGAATTCCCCTCTTCTTCAAATATCTTGGACAAAATTGAAAGAAAATTCCTCCATTGGGGGAACACCTGACTCAATCCCACGGGAAAGGCAATATTTATTAAGTTAGTTCTCTCAATGCCCCCCCCTTTTCTAGTTCTCAGCCTTATTAGATTTCACTAGGGTTAATGCTTCTATCACTAAGATATTAGAAGGTTCTTGTGGCACAATGGAAATACCAACCATAAAAGTTCCATTTGATAAATTAGAACATTATATGTGCCCCTAAATCCCATGAGGGACTAATCAAGGATTCAGACATGGTAAACATAACAATTGGTGCTAAATTTCCTTGTGGACTTATCTCTGGGAAAAATGATTGGTGGAAGAAGCCACTACCTAAAAAATATTTATCAAGGAAGTGAAAATGAAGTTTGGACAATAACTTCTCATTAAGGAATGGGTCACAAATTTGGAATTTTCCAGTTGCAGTGATTCTGCTTCTACAAAGAAATCTTACTTAGGTACCCATCAATGGAAAAGAAACATTTTTTTTTTGACATCATCTTAGGTAAAGAGCCCTTCGAACATTTGTAGTATCTCCCCCCTCTCAAGCTAAAAGTTGGAAGATTGACAATGATTTCTTTGACTAATTCCCGGTATCACAACTTTCCATACTACTAGTCTCATTATTGATTTTGATTTACCTGATCATTTCTCTTAGATGTCTTGACTTTGGCTCACTTTATGGACATCACCCTTGCTTTCCCTTGTAGTTTCAGGTTCACCTCATCTTTTCTCTCTATTTCTTTAGTTTCCTTTGGCCCTTTGCATCAAGATGGATCTCCACAACCTCCCAGTGGTGAAGATGACCATCTCTCTCTTGGAAGATGAAATAATGAGAATTCACCCCTCCTGTCAAGTTGCTTGCATTCTTTTGACTAATCTTAAATTCCGTTTGAGCATAAGGATGGAGGTGTTGATCCAACATGGGAAACTCAAGAGACACCTACAAGGCAAGGTTGACAATATTTGCAGTATGCTCTTCAAACTTTGCACATATCATCATCAGGGTTATTCATGCAACCAATACTCTAGCAACTCAAGTTCTCCTCCCACTAATGTAGAGCACAAGGTCCTTCCTGATCGCAATACTTCGATCCCTAATGGATTTTCTAAACAACCTGATTTCATTGACAACGCTCCTCCTATAGGTCCATAGTATATTATTATTTCTATTTTTTGGTGCTAGGCATTTTTCTCATGTTTTATTCCACCAAGATTATTGTAGTTTTCTTCAATCTACTTGCTATTGATAAGCTAGATAAGAATTTGGAGCCTACCACTTGGGTATGGCCTCTTATATGAATAAGTTATAAATCTTGTAATTATGTAACATCCTTCTTAGTGCATTTTTACTAATTCAATATAAATATCTAAGTTCTTGTAAGAAAAATATTTTTTAATTTAAAAAATATCTCAATCTATATTATAGTCAATATATATATACTGAAAATAAATTTTAATATATATGGTTTTTAGACTTTTGTGGTTAGAATTGGTAGAGTGTGTGCTTAGATTTTCCATAATGATCATTGTTAAGTGTCTACGTTTAGGATCCATATTTAAGACAAAAAGCCTAGGGTAAAGAATGAAAAGAGAACCATATATATATAGATACAATTCAATGGATGAGAAGAGAATATAAACTCATAAACCCCAGGAGGAAAGAATTAGAAACAAAAATGTTTAACAAAATCACAATTATAATATGAGAGTTAAATTACCCGCGATGGGGGTGAATCCCAAGAGAAGAAGGAAAATAGGGGGTCATGCCCACCACCCTTGAAATGAGAGGAGAATTAATGTGGCGGGTGGCATGGCTGCCCCCTCGCATGAATAAGCATGCGGTCTTTAATCCCTTCCAGGGTTATTTATAGTGATAAATAGAGAAGATGGAGAGGGTGTGAGTTGGTATAGGAATTCATAGTAGCGAGGGGTTATTTCCCTTCCCCATGAGAGATTTTGGGAGGGATATTCACATAGGAGTCGGAAAAACTATCTTTGGTTTTGGTTAAAAGTAAAATATTTGATGATAATATTCATTCAGGGCACTAAAGGTAACAGTCTGTGGGTTTCTCAATGGACTGACCTATGGAAATTGCTAGAGACAAGGGTAGAGGATCTAAATAGAGGGGGATGGGGAGCGTGGCTTAACATGGTTAAGTTCATGCTTTTGGACGTAGACATGCCAACCCGATGTATAACACTTCTCCTAATATGGAATGGAATGGTACCTCTCCATCTTTACTTGGTAATTCTTAAACCTCAAGATAATTCTCTGAATTTTATATGGTACATCCTTAGAAATATTTTTAATTTCTCAAAGATTCAGTGTGATTTATGTGTTGGGTTAAAGAGCCTTTGGAGGCTTAGCTACAAGGTAGTGTATGAGATGTTTGTAACAGTCGGTGCTCTTGGTGGTGGTACCCTAAGCAACCAACAGTTAAACTAGTCTTGGGACCCTATGTGTCCTAAACTTTCTTCTATTGCCATGAGTTTGTCTTTTATTGGTGTTTTGTGTTCATGTATTTCTAATGTTGACGCTACCCACAAGTTGTGGTTGGAATCCATTTTTCTAGTGGATTATTGTCTCTAGGGAAAGTTTCTTATTTTCGTGGCATTGCCAGCATAACATTCTAAATTGGCCTTTTTCTAGATGGTCTATAATAATTTCCTTAAACGTTACCAAGTCTAGAAATTGTAACCCTTTTTCTTGGTTTTGTGTCGTATGAGTTTCATCTTAGGATCTCATTGTTATTGGTAGAAGATGGAGTGTCAGAGAATGCATAGTAGATGTAGGGAATGGTGACCCCCAAATCTATATAAAGCTCAAGAAAATTCTCAGGAGGTTGTTGATAACTACCATGCATAATTCCCTATAATAGCCATAATTAAATCCATAATTTGGAGTATAGAGATATTCAAGAAAGACATGTCTTCTTAGATTCTGAGATCCTGGAAGAGAGAACCACTTGGATTCATGACCTGGGGCACACCTAGGGATGAGGAAAGCACTATTATGGAGCATTGACCTTATATTGGAAGATGAAGACTCTGCTAGGTAGAATATTGATGGTTAAATAGGTTGAGAGATACGACATATTTGCTATCTTGGAGGATTTCAAATGATACCATTGCAATCAGAATTATTGTCTAGATAAGATTGGTGAGAGGATTGCTCACATAGAGCTCCCTTTTCAGTGCAAAGAAAATTCCCATGCTCTTCTAGGATTGAATGAGAGAGACACAGTCCTAGTCACTTCTTGAGATACTTGAGTCTCCATGCTTATATTCAATTTTTGTTTTTACAACACAATCATAGATAGCCTTGTTATTCTTGTAATGTCAAAACTTCTTGAATTTTGAACTAATTACTCTATAGGTTAGTGGTAAAAAATATTTGGTTTCCCATTGGGAAAATTGAGGCCACCTACCCAAGGACATATATGCTAATGATGCGGATGTACATGTGTTGTTTGACTTTTGAAGGGAATACAAATTAAACTTACAAAAATACGAGAGTTAAATTAATAATAAATTAACGGGTTGTAGTTAATACTAATATAATATTAATAACAATTAAACTAGGGGAACCATATAGATTAAATGGTTGGTAACCCCTGATAGGCATCAAAACACTTACCTCATGTAACAAGTGTTGCAAGGTAGCTTAGTCCCTACCACTTAACTGGAAATTATGCTTTCATAAAAATTGTAAATTGATATATGGAATGGAAAAATTCATTGCCAACTAAGGGGCAAGGAGCTACATGAATTTTGGTGGGTAGTAACTACTAGTTTGCAAATTTACATTTTTACTCATACTTATTAAAGTGCTAAAGAACACATAAATAATGGTGTGCAATAAATCATGGTAAGTATATTTATTTACTTTCTTAAATTATGGTGGACATTAATTGGTGGTAAATATTTTATTTAAGTGATTATGAGTTATTTACAAATATTTTAATTTTGGTTGGTTTTCATATGAATATTAACAATGAAAATTCTTTCGACAAATATATAAAATTCATCGCATAAATATTGCAGTTGCATCCAAAAATTATGGTAGAAAAATCTGAGGCAATTATCCATATGGCCTAAAGGCTACAATAAGACCTTAAAATTATATTTTTTGCAATAATATTGAGAAAAAAATTTGTTTTTCAAAGTTAAACATTATAAGTTTCATTATTCAATGTTAAACTAATAATGGTCAACAAACAAATCGATTGCTAGAGTCTTGACCTGGTAGGAACTAATAAGCATAAAAAAAACTTACTTTATGATATATGTTAGGTTGTTAAAATGAAAAAAAACTATAAAAACTAATTAAATTATAATTTTATTTTTAAATTTATTATTATTATTAATTACACCGATAGGCATTTCCTTCTTGAAAATTGTTAGGGCAACCATTGTCTACCCTTTTTCTCTCCTCCACCTGATCAATTAAACTATTTTTAACTGTTGATTAGGTTGATACATAGACTCCATCACCACATATATGCATATCAGGGGTTCAGTTTTTCCATTTTCTTGTTGTGGGCATCCGATGAGACTCGTTTAACATTTAGCTCGACGATTTTTGTTCATTTACTCATGGTGACATTATCTGGGGGGATTCTTTTGAAACTCACACAGAACATGAATGTTGACTTGAAAGTTATATGCGGGTTAGATGATTGGGAGGGCAAGGAATGAAACCAATGGAAGGGAGTAGACTGTGATTCTCAATCGTGTCATGTTACTAAACTGGATTTGGGCTCAACGTAACTCACAGGTTCGATTCCTAATGAAATTCGTAGCCTCATGATGCTCTAGAGTTTTGACTTGTGAGAGAATAATAATATTAGTGGCATCATTCATGATTACATCGACGAGTACTCACAATGCCACATGTTTGCTGAATAAGTTGTCAAGTAGCCATCATTCCCACCAACTTTCCTAGATAGCAACCAACCCTTTTCGAAAGAACAATGTGTCTTCCTTTACTTAATGCACATCGATTTATTTTCTTAATTTAAGAGGTTGTAGGGACAAGTCCCATGGTGTACATTCATAATAATTTTCTCTCTATGTTTGAGATTTGGAGTTCAGAGCCGAGAAGACTAGGGTTTTGGCCTACATGTCAACAACAAAGAAGGGCACTCTTCGCATATGCGAGGTATGGGCACATAAACTTGAAGAGGAATTTGATTTAATTCATGAAATAGTTAATGATTTACCTTATCTAGCCATCGTCATGAAGTTCCTTGGTGTTGTAGTCAGACCTGTGGGGTTTTTTAGAAACAGTGTAGATTTCCATTACCAAATGCTCAGAGCCAATATGGATCTCTTGAAATTGATTCAACTGGGTCTCACATTTTTGGACGAAGGTGGAAATTTTCCCACATGTGGGATGTATGAGAACTGTGTTTAGAAATTCAATTTTAGGGAATTCAACATCTATGTTGATGTCTATACATAAGATTCCATTGAGTTGTTGAAACAAAGTGGTATTGATTTCAAGAAGAATGAAAAGAAGGGTATCGATTCACATTGTTTCAGCGAGCTTCTCATGTTGTTGGACATTGTATTGAATGAAAATATGCATTGAATTTCCTTCCATAATGTATATGACTTTGGGTACTTGTTGAAATTACGCACATGCTAGACCCTGCTCCCCAAGGAATCGTATTTCTGCAATATGTTGAAGGTTTATTTCCCCAAAGTGTACGATATCAAGTATTTGATAAAGTTTTATAATAATCTCCATGGTGAGTTGAACAATCTAGTTGAAATAATGGATGTAGAGAGGATTGGACCAAGCCAGCAAGTTGGTTCTAATAGTGTTCTTAATTCATGTATTTTTTGTAAGCTGCAAGATGACTTCTTCAATGGGTCTACTAACTAGTGAGTTGGTGCGTTATATGGACTAGGTGTTGATAATAGTGATTCTTAGGCCTTGATTGGCTCTTATTATGTACTCTTGCAAATTCTGGCATTATAATATTATCTACTTCGAGATTGATTTTCCTTGTAGATTGGAGTTGCTCAATATTGCTATAGATGGGTTAATTAAGCTTAGGGTTTAGTGTTTATAGACGATTCAATTTGAATTAGGGTTTGTGGATTTCTTATCTGAGTTTTTGGATTTGTAGTCAGAGATTTGAACCATTCATTACAACAAAAAATGTCACTGGTGAGGATCATGCCTGTGACGAGCCTTTAAGGTCCATCACCAATGTCGCATATGGTGACGGTCCTTAAAATAGCGTTGTTGTAAATGCATATAGTGATGGTCCTTTAAGGTTTGTCACTAAAGCCATTTTTGGTGACACTTTTGGTGAGGGTTGTTAAAGGCCCATCACTAATTCTCTCCTTGGTGACAATTCTAGCGAAGATCTTTTATGGACCCTCACCAATGCTCTTTTTGGTTACTTTTGGTGATGGTAAACAAATGTTCATCATCATTGATCTTCCAATGAGCTTTTGATGACGCTATGTGGATGTTCCTATATTTTTTTTCAAAAGATAACGATTTAAGACCATTGTTGTGGAGTCTTTTTAATTATGTGTCCAAGGCCATAGTGGTTAGAGTCAGTCAACTTGTTAAGAAGTAATTAGTGTGTATCATTTCCCTCAAGTAACAAGAATATGGTTTTCCTATGAGTCAAGACATGATTAATCTCTATTAGGTTTATTATCTAACAAATTCCCTTTGGATAAAGTTCCACTAGTGTGTGTAGGAACTATATTATTTAATACATAATCAAGCTCTATCAATTCTATTAATGAGAGAGACCTAGCACTCCTCAACACTCTTGGCACACCTTAACATGCTTTGGCACACACATTCCTCGACACCTTGCATGTCTTGGAACATATTTATACCTAGAACATCTTGCCATGACTAGGACACCGAAGCACATGTTTGCGGGCCCTAGCATAGCATAACACTTTCCTAGCATGTGTTGGCATGCCCTATAGTCCCTAGTGTGCCCTGGAACACTTTGGTATGCATTAACATGCATCAAAACTTGGCACACATTCGAACCTGGAATGTATTGGAACCTGTTATTAGTGTGCCTAGCGTGCCCCTTTTGAAAAATATAAAGTCCTGACTTATTAACCCTCTTATGTGTTTGTTTCCTTACATTTTAGCTCGGTTCTTCCTTTTGTTTCCTTGACACTCCTTGACACATATTGGCATACCCTATCACCCTGGATATCCTAGCATGCCTTAGCATATGGCATGTCTTGGCATGCCTTGGCACTATTTGGCACATGTTAAGACACACTGTAACTCCCTAGAACACTCTGGCACTTCTTGACATGCCTTGATATTCCCTGGAATGCCTTACTAATGCTTAGCATACCTTGTCACTCCTTGCCTGGCATGCTAGCTAGTAGTCATTGGCACTCCCCGACACACCCTCATACTCATTCACTTCCCTGCATTTTGACCTAGTGCTCCCTTGTGCTTCCCTAGTATTTCTTTACACTCCTCAACATGCATTAGCACTCTCTGACACACCTTAGCACTCTTCGACATGCCCTGCAACTTCATAATTTTTATATCACTCCCTAACACACATTCACACTTGGCATGTGTTGAAGGTTGGAAATTATTAACATGTCTAACGTTATTTGAGATGCCTTGGTATGCTTTGGCATGGTTTAATATTAAAGTTATTTGAGATCAATTATTGGAAAGTAGATGAGAATTAACAAAGGAATATTTGGAACTTAGAATGCACTAACACTTGGCACCTAGTGTTGGTGTGCCTAACATGCCCCTACTAGAAAAGGTAAATTGATGACTTATTAACCCTCTTATGTGTTCATTTCCTTGTAGTTTAACTTGTTTCTCCTTTTTGTTGCCTTGATAGTCCCTAGCACATATTGTCACACCCTTTCACATCTTGGCATGCCTTAGCACTTGACACATATTAACATATTTGACATGCCTACACACTATCTGGCACAGGTTATCATTCCCTTGCATGCCTTGGCACTCATGCCCTCACAACTAGCCTTAAATTTGTTCACGACTTGGGAACCCAATCAAGTCCTTAGCTAGTTCAGTTCATGTGACATTAGCCTACTTCAGCCACAAAACCTTGACCAATTGTACATACTACAAGTAGATTGTGCCTTGTTCACCTAGGAACTACCTATGACTCATCTTAGGCCACTCGTGTCCAAGCTCAACCCGTCCCACTTAAGAACTTATCAAGACAAGGATCACATCTAGCCATGGCCATAAAACAACTAAGAAACATAGCTTACATAGGAAATATTTCACATGTATGTCCAATTCATATAAATAATAGAGCATTAACTTAGAGTTTTCAAGAACCACAAGATGCATAAGACACACAAGATATAAGCCTACACAAGCCGAGTGCCCCAAAACTTATACACAACAATGTACAATATGGAATTGTCTAAAATAGTTTAAAACATGATCATTTGGCCAAAGTGTGCCACATGTCATATAAAAATAGTAGCTAAAGGAAAAAAAGTGTTGTTCCCAACACAAAGTCTCCATTTGTCTAAAACTGCTCTGTCAAGCCCCTTATTGCAACCATAGGCTTGCCTCCTACAAATCCTATTATGAACTTCTCCTAATACACTTTGTCCTTGGCACAATTGAATTCACTGACGCTCCCTGCACACGCTCTTATTTGTTCATTTCCATGCATTTTGACCTAGTTCTCCCTTCTGATGCCATGACAATCCCTAACACTCCTTAACATGCATTGACATTATTTGGCATGTGTTAGAACACCTTTTCATTCCTACGCCCTCCCTAGCTATCATGCCCCTCACAACTACCCTTACTTAATTTGCAACTTGGGAACCCAACCAAGTCCTCACTTGACTACAAGAGCTTGACCAAGTTACAATAACTACAACTAGACTATGTTGTTGAATTATGTAGCTTGGGAGGTACTCCACAATCCTAGTGAGATGTGTTTATGTTATCAGTTTGGTCACACAAGGATTTGAGGGAAAAGAACCCAAGTGAAGGGCTTTTTGACCCAAGATGGGGTTTAAAATTGAAAAGAAAATTAAAAAGGAAAAGTAATATTTCCTAAGGTTAAGTGGATAAAACTTGTAAGTTATAGAGGGTTCCTAAGAAGCCTTTATATGAAAAGTTATTTAAGGAGGCCTTAGTATGAAGGCAAGAACATCAAGTGAGAAGGAGTTAATTTTATCAAGGAGTCCATGAGAGATGTAGTCTGAAAGTAGGCTGAGTTAGAGGTCTGAGTAAGGTTTCTAAAGCAAGAGCAAGATTATCATGTGAGGGTTCACAAGAATGTCGCATACCTTAATGGGTTCAAGATAGGAAGTAGGATGGCATATTGTTGGTTCTCTTCTAGTAGATTGAGCTCAAGAGAGGCAACCAATGCAAATTTGGGCATGTGATTTTAGTGGTGTTTCTATGAGAAGGCTGCATCAAATTTTGAAATAGAATAGAGGGTTGCGAGCCTGTCTTGTGGTGGTTAATAGGCCGCAAGGTCTATGATAAATGCCAACACAAATGGAGGAGGGACTGCATTCGAATTTAGGGCAAGAACATAAGTAGTTTCAGGTGTAATATTAACTGAGGTAACTGTAGTTTGAGGGTCGTAGAGATCTAAATTTCAGATTAAGATTCATTCAAAGAAATTCCAAGAATCTATGGATCTTCTGAGCTAGTTAGAGTCTCTTATGGAGGAAAGAGTTGCTTTTACAATGGGTGGATAGGGTTTATTCTAAAGAAATTAGAACATAAGTATAATGTCGTAGTTAGGGCATTTTCCTAGCATGTTCAATCCATAAGGTATGCCCTTAAGACTATGAAAAATTTGCGTAGAATAAGAGGGGTCATGACCCTTAAAGCGAGGTTTGTCTTTGCAATATAGACCACAAATCTAGAATATGGTTTGTAGAAGTATGTGTGGAGATATCAGATCCAAATGAGGGTGGAACCTGAGTAGAAGACCGAGCAGAAGAAATGTGCCATATGAGGAATGGATTGACATGAAGAGGAGTTGATTTTGGTGTATTATCCATAGAGTTTTGGATAAATATTTAAAGAAACATATAGACAATTAGCCAATGGAACGTTAGTGTATGATTTGTGACCCTAGTTCAGTCATCTACAAATTGTTAGAAGGATGATAAGAGTAGTTCAGATTTGTTCATAGATTGGAAGCCAAAGAAATTGGTGCATAAGAAAAGTGATTTTGACAGGACTCAAATCACTCTTAGGTGGCATATTTTAAGAGCCCTATATGAGGGTAGTGTTTAGGGCCCTACATCGGTAAAATAATTGATTGTGGTTGGGAAAATTGATGGCAGTCCAAGTATAGTTGGAAGGTTGTTAGTTGATTTTCAAAGAAGAGCCCTAAGTCTTGTACTTGTGAAGGAGAACAAGAATGGTAGAAGGGTATATGTACTAGGCCTAAGGATGTGCATACTTGGAAGGAATAAAGTAGCAATCAAGTGGGCTAGCCAGATAGCCCTAGTTCATTGTATTGTAGATGGCTGAGTCAGTGAGAAGAAGGGCAACCTCCATATCCCTATACTTGTCATGTTGGAGCAACAATATGGCAAAAGTTGGCAGATCAAAGAGCTATTCACATATGGAGTTATGAACAACTGATCAAATAGCCTAAATGTTGCAGACCTTGAAGGAAAAAGGAAGTAGATAGAGGGAAAATTTTGTTGAGCTGAGTTCAATAACCTAAAGGAGTTGAGTTCATTGATAGAGGAAGATTGAGGAGTTGAAAAATGGGAGGTAAAAGGACCTACCAGATGCATTCAGGACACGTGGACCAAAATGGATGTGTGTGGCCACCATCAGCAAGTAGGTCAGGTGTTGTCTTGTTCAAGGTAGATTGGTTTTTAAAGGACTAACACAAAGCCCTAGTTGTATTCCTTATATTAGTGTGATTGTAAAGGGCCACGATCCCTAGTACGAGAGCTCTATCTTGTTCTATTATAGTTTTTAATATAATGAACAAGGATTTGAAAAAGTTAAAAATTTTCATGTGCACTAGTTGATTCCCTGATGTGTGTAGATTTATTTGTGCAAAGTAGATGTGTTGTGGCACTTGAGTGTGTTTGCATCAAAGATTCTAAGACCAAAACCAGATTTTCATGTGTCGTGGAAGTTCAACATATGCCTTGTTCACCTAAGAACTACGTGTAACTAATCTTAGGATACTCATGTCTAATCTCAAATCATCCCACTTAAAAGGTTATTGAGACAAGGCTCATCATATCCAACCGTGGTCGTAAAAAAATTAAGCAACACCATTTACATCTTGACATGCCATAACATCTGGCATGTCTTAGAATGCCTTGGCACTATGTGGCATGTGTTAACATCCCCTACATTCCATGGCATGCTTTGATACTCCCTACCACACCCTAGCACTTCCTGACACACCTTGGTAGTTTAGCATACCTTGGCACTACCTAACATATAACCTTGTCACTCCCTCCTTAACACACCTAGAACTTGTTGACACTCCCTATCACAGACTCTTATTCATTCATTTCCATGCATTTTGACCTAGTGGTTCCTTGTGTTTCCTTAACACTCCCTAAATCTCCCTAGCACACATTTTCACACCATGACACTTGGCACATCTTGGCATGTCACCCTAGCACTCTAGCATTCCTTGGCACTACCTAGCATACTTTGTCACTCTCTCCTTAGCACACCTAGAGCTCGCCGACACTCCTAGTCACAAACTCTTATTCATTCATTTCCATGCATTTTTGACCTAGTTCTCCCTTGTGTTTTCCTAGCACTCCTTAACACTCCTTTGCATGTGTTGGTACACCCTAGCAGCTATGACATCTTACCATGTCACCCTAGCCTTTACCATTCCTTAACACTGCTTAGCATACCTTGTCACTCCCTCCTTAGCACACCTGCAACCCACTGACATTTCCAATCACAAAATCTTATTTGTTCATTTCCATGCATTTTGATGTAGTTCTCCCTTGTGTTTCCTTGGCACTCCTAGCTAGCACTTCCTTGCATGTGTTGACACATCTTGGCAATATGCCACCCTAGCACTCTAGCATTTCCTAACACTTCCAAGCATGCCTTTTCACTCCTCCTTAGCACACTTGGAACTCACTGAGACTCCATGTCACACACTCTTATTCATTCATTTACATGCATTATGACCTAATTCCCCCTTTTGTTTCCCTAGCACTCCCTAATAATCCTTGGCATACATTGACACACCTTGGTACTTGGCACATCTTGGCATGTTTTCCTATCACTATATCATGCCTTGGCACTACCTAGCATACCTTGTCACTCCCTACTTAGCACACTTAATTGCTAACACTCCCTATCACACACTCGCATTCATTCATTTCCATGCAATTGAAACTAGTCCTTCCTTGTGTTTCCCTGACACTCCCTAGCATGCATTGGTGCCACACCCTAGAACCTAGTAGATCTTGGCATGCCTTAGAACTTGGCATGTCTTGGCATGCATAACATACCTAGGAAATTTATAGCATGTGTTAGCACTTCTTGGCATTCCCTACACACCTTGGCACTCCCTAGTTGTCATGCCCTCATAAACAACCTTACTATTTTTGTGACCCGGGAACCCAACCAAGTCATTGAAAAAATAGTTTTGTGCCTAGCCCAAAGTCTCCCTTTGTCTAAAATGGATTTTTCCATTCCCTTATTGCAATCACAGGCTTGCCTCCTAAAAGTCCTATTCTAAAATTATCCTAACACACTTCGTCCTTGGGACACCTAGAATTCACTGTCACTCCCTAGCAGACACTCTTATTCATTCGTTTTCGCACTTTAACCTAGCTCTCCCTCGTGTTCCTTGACAATCCAAAACACTCCTCAACATGAAATGGCAGTGTCTAGCATGGTTTAGCCCACCTTTTCATTCCTTGGCATGCCCTAACACTCCTTAGCTCTCATGCCCTCATAACTACCCGTATTTTTTTATACTTGGAAACCCAACCAAGTCCTGCCTCGAATACAACAACTTGACCAAGTTACAAATACTACAACTAGACTATGCCTCATTCACTTGAGAATGGACTCTAACTCATATTAGGCTACGCATGTCCAATCTTAACTCATCCCACTTAACAAGTTAGCAAGTTAAGGCTCACGTCTAAACGTGGCCATAAAACAACTAAGCAACATAGTTTACATCTTGACATGCCATAACACCTAGCACGTCTAACAATACCTTGGCCCTATGTGGCACATGTTAGCATCCACTGTGTTCCTTGGCATGCTTTAGCACTCCCTATCACATCCTTTCACACCCTGACATGCCCTGGCACTCTAGCATGCCTTGGCACTGCCTATCATATAACTTTGTCACCCCCTCCTTAACACACTTGCAACTCGTTGGCACTACCTATCACACACTTTTATCCATTCATCTCCATGCATTTTGAACTAGTTCTCCCTTATGTTTCCTTGGAACTTGTTAGTGTCGGTCTTGAGCCCTCCATCGGTGATCAAAAGCTCTTTGCATGTGCATAGGTAGGTGTCTCATCAGTATCAGTTTTGCATCCCGTTAGGCATGCCATAAAACTGATGGAGGAGCTGGTCCTTGTTCCCTTCTTGGCTTTGCTGGATTAGATCATATCATTTAAATGAGCTTGTGTTACACTTGTTTTATTTTTGTCTTGAAATCCCAAGTCTTAGGTCTAGGGTTTTGGTCAAAAATCACTGCAAGGTCATGAGTCAAAGGTCTAATAGTCCCCAGCAAGCCGGAAGGAGGTATGTAAATATGTTCTATTGATATTTTTTCATCAGGTACAGCTCATTTATACCTTGGATTTAAAAACCCTGTTTTTAAACCCAAGGTCATGTGAAATTTGCAAAAAATAAGGAAAATTTTCAAAATTCTTCAAAATGCTGGCAATAACCCTGGTCTCCTCGCCAGAGTCCATCAGATGGTCAACCTGCAAAAAGAACTGAGTTAAAGCACTGAAAAGATCAAATTCAGGACAAAGGGAACTCAAAACAGTGTTAAAGTGAATGTCAAAACAAAAACATTAGAAAGTGGGTTTGGTAAGTTAATTTTTTCAAATTTGGGCCTATAAAGAGTAAATTTCCCTCTAAACATGCCTCATTATGCATTTGAGAGCTTGCAAAAACGAGTGAGAGGTCAAAGGAGGTGATTTGCAGCAAGTTGAAGTCATTTTCAGGGGCGCGACCACTCAGGCTCAGTGCGCGACTAGTTGGGCGGGGCGCGACCACTCAGTGACCCCTCTGCAGTGTATTTTTCTCAAGGGCGCGACCCCTCAGGCGGGGCGCGACCACTCAGAGCAGGGGCGTGACCACTCAAACTGTTTTCTACAGAATCACTCCAAATCGACCAAATCGCCCTCTTGCTTGCTAAATTGATCGAGAGTTCAGTACTTTTGCAGGCAGAGGCAGCAGTCCAATTTTTCCTTCAGTTTGCCCATCCTGCTCCTAAACCATGTCAACCACTGAATCCTATGAGCAAGGTGAGGACCGGTCTTCTTCCACAGAAATCGAGGTACAGCAGAGGCCTCATAGGGGGGGCAAAGGTGGTCATCATAAGAGAGAGGAGCCCACCTCTTTGACAGATTTACAAGCTTATCCTATGGCAATCTCATGTTTCTAGTATAGTTGGTCAAGGCACAAAAATGAGAAAGAAGACCAACCCGCTCCGTATCTTGGCCGAGGCTTCTCTCACTCATCATGACACTCATTAGCCTCCTCCTAGCAGCAAACCCAAGAAATTTTGAGAGTTTTGAGGCATTTTTGGCATTTTTGAGAAATTTACAGGTTTTGGCCATTTGAGTGGTCTCACCCCGTGCGCGACCAGTCATGAGGACAGCTCAGAATGGGGAAAACTCTAAATTTTTGGAATTTTCATGCAAAGATACGCTTGCCTATGGAAGGGTTATTTTGTGAAGATTTGGGCTCCCAAAAGCTCAAAATACATGCAAATTTTGACTTTCTGCCCCTTTTTTGAGTTGCAAAGAGCAGTCTTGGGAGATTTAATTTTTGAGGGGTCAAATCAAATCCAAATTCAGAAATTCTAGTTGGGTTGGAAAGTAGACTTCCAGACCTTTCCAACAAGCTATCCTGCACCTGATTTGGACACCGGGAAGGCCCTCAAATAGAGCTACAAAAAGGTGCGACCACTCGAGCCAGGGGTGCGACCACTGAGGCAAATTTGCCAGTTTTTGACCAGTTCGGCCAGCAAAGCACTGTTTTCACTTTGGTTGACTATTTGGGCATGTAAATGATGGATTCTTGTGTAAATTTAATGACATTAGATACTTTTACTCTTCTTTACCACTTCTAGAAGCTTCTTTGATGTAAATAGTAAATATTTAATGCATGGATAGGTTTCCTAAGTTTTAGAGGCAAGTTGTTGAGCTGGCCTATTATTTAGTGATTGATTTAGAATTAGTTGCAACAGCTCCTAGGAAGCTGAGCTCGAACCCTAGAGGTGGGGAAAGAAGTTAGACCTTCTATATTATGCCTTCTCTTTCTCATTTTCATGGTTGGACTCTAGAGGGAGAAGCTCTATTGTATTTTTGACTTGTATTTCTGCAATTTGAGGAAAAGGAAGGCCAGGGTTTTGCAGACTTCATTGTGGATTCTTGTGGATT
>APFE031702852.1:46753-156835 GCA_000404065.3 Pinus taeda
TTCATGAGTCACTTGTCAGGGGTCTTTCCCTTCAGATTCCTCCGGGGGGAGTATGCTCCAATCATGCGGCTTATCATGCATTACTTTACATGTGAGGGAAGATTTTCACAGGTCTTCTCTTATCACATTCGCCTGTTGATGCACTTTACTCGAGTGAGGATGATGAACATCCCGATTTTCTTCTTCCAGGACATTCAGAGGATGGTGTCCGTGTTTCAGAGGCAATCCCCAGCTCAGCAACATAGGAGTTTGTGCCATCATGGTCTCATCCAGCTCATTGTTTCTCATCAGTTGAGTCAGCAGGGCATTCCATGGGCAGACTTCATTTCTCATGACTTCTTTACAGTGCCACCACAGCCACAACCAGAGCCAGAGGCCATTCATGAGGAGGGAGGTCCATCACACCAGCTCGAGATTATTGTTCCGAGACATGTTGTTTCCCCACCACAGCTTACATATCAGAGGGGTCATAGGACCTTGTTTGCAGCAGCTCGACGAGTACTTTCTCCACAGCAGGTGGAAGGGGTCTCGTCATCATCATCAGGTCAGTGATTGTTATCTCCACATCAGGTGGAAGGGGCCTCGCATTCTTCATCAGCAGAGGCAGTACGGGAGGGCAAACAGCCCATGGTAGAGAAGGAGAGAGCCGGTGACACACAAGTTGACATCATTGATCTTGATGCTCGCTCCCCCACTTCAGATTTGCATGAGATCATCCGACAGAGAGAGGCGGAAAACCGCTTGCTACAGTAGAAGCTCAACATGGCCCAATGGACAATAAACTATCTTGAGCAGCGCAACAAGCAACTTGAGGATGAGAAAGAGTTGGATGAGCTGTGGAGGATTCGAAGTGATCGAGTCATCAACCGTAGGAGGCCCGGTGACTTGCTGCCCAAGGAGAGGGAATCCATGCTTATCCGGGTGAGTACACACATAGAGAGGTTGTTGGCAAAGGCAAACCAAGAAAAGAAGCTGCTAAAGAACATGAAGAATCATTATTGGGCAAGGATGCATGTTTGTAAGGCAAGGATAAAGATTCTTCAAAGGAGGTTGACCGAGGCTCCCAAAGGGAGGAAGAAGACCAACCCGCTCCGTATCTTGGCTGAGGCCTCTCTCACTCACCATGATACTCATTAGCCTCCTCCTAGCAGCAAACCCAAGAAATTTTGAGAGTTTTGAGGCATTTTTGGCATTTTTTAGAAATTTACAGGTTTTGGCCATTTGAGTGGTCTCACCCCGTGCGCGACCAGTCATGGGGACAGCTCAGAATGGGGAAAACTCTACATTTTTGGAAATTTCATGCAAAAATACACTTTCCTATGGATGGGTTTCAGATTTTATGAAGATTTGGGCTCCCAAAAGCTCAAAATACATGCAAATTTTGACTTTCTGCCCCTTTTTTGAGTTGCAGAAAGTTGTCTTGGGAGAAATGACTTTTGAGGGGTCAAATCAACTCCAAATTCAGAAATTCCAGTGGGGTTGGAAAGTAGACTCACAGACCTTTCCAATGAGCTATCTTGCACCTGATTTGGACACCGGGAAGGCCCTCAAACAGAGCTGTCAATGCGCGCGACCAGTCAAAGTGAGGGGCGCGACCACTCAGAGAAATTTCACTGTTTTGACCAGTTCGGCCAGCAAAACACTGTTTTTAATTTGGTTGACTTTTGAGGCATGTAAATGATGGATTTTTGTGTAATTTTCATGGCACTTAGATACTTTTACTCTCCTTGAACACTTCTAGAAGTTTCCTTGATGTAAATGGTAAATATTTAATGCATGGATAGGTTTCCTAAGTTTTAGAGCAAGTTGTTTTGACTGCCTATTATCTAGTGATTAGTTTAGAAGTTGTTCAAACTGCTCGTAGAAGGATGAGCTCGACCCCTAGAGGCAAGGGAAGAGGTTGGCTTGCCTATATTATGTATTTTCTTAATCATTTTCAGGGGTTGGAAGGTTGGACTCTTGAGGGAGAAAGCTATCATTGTATTATTTCACTGTATCTCTGCAATTTTTGGCTAAGGAAGACCAGGGTTTTGCAGTCCTTTTTGGGATTCTTGTGGTTACATGTATTGATGGTGTGTTTCTCTATGTACCTGTAAGTGTGTTATGTGAATCATTTCCTTTCTTTTTCTTCTGCACATTAAGCAAACGAAGTGTTAAAGTAAGAATTCATGACTGTCATGCTCTGCTTTTAAGTTTGTTTAATTTCAATGTTTTCTACTGTTTAAGGAGAATTCAAAGTTATTGTTTGCTCTCCTTAACTCCTCACCTGTCACACCTAATCATCCACTTCAATTAAAGGCATCAATACTGTCTCCTACCTCGCCCCAAAGAACCCCCTACAGAAACTGTGTCCAATCCCCGCACCCAAAATTGCCATCCCCTCAATTTGCCACCAAAAACCTTAAAAACCCCAAATCAACACTTTTAATCAGTTTACTAGCCTAAAATCAGTGTTACCCTATTGGTCATCTCATCCATTGAAGATTTTACTGAGATTGACCGGAGAGAGCCTTCTCCTGCCCCGTAGGGCTAGCTATGAGGCTAAATGGTTTGATGTTTCCTTGAGGTTTGCCTTTTCAGCCTGAGGTGAAATTTCAAGTGCTTACACCAGGAACCCTCTAAACAAATTTTCTAGGGCTGTGGCTCTTGCGATCAAGTCCAGTAGCTCTATGAGTTCCCTATGCCATAAACTCATTGAGAGCAGTCCCATTACTCCTAGGATCTATGGGTTGCCAAAGATTCACAAAGAAGGGGTTCCCCTGAGGCCTATTGTCAACACCATTGGTGGTCCGACCTATATTCTAATTAAGTTCCTTGCCCTTAAGCTTAAGCCCTTAGTTGACCATACATAGTCCTTCATAAAAGACTCTACATCCTTCATTAAAGAGCTTAAGGACATAAACCTTGACCCTGAGGACATTCTCGTCAGCTTTGATGTGGTCTCCCTTTACACTTGTATCCCTATAAAGGAGGCCTTGGAAGTGATCTATCGCCTAACAGATCCCAATACCATTCAGCTAGTTGAGATTTGTCTTACTTCCACTTTTTTTTGTCTTGAGGGTGAGTTCTTTGAACAGACCTATGGTGTTGCCATGGGCTCACCCCTATCCCCTATTGTTGCTAATCTTTTTATGGAAGATTTCGAAGCCAAAGCTTTAGCCTCGGCCCGTCTCCTACCCAAGCTATGGAAAAGGTATGTAGATGACACTAATGTCATCTGGTCCCATGGCCAAGAGGAGTTGGATCTCTTCTTTGATCACCTCAACTGTCAATCCTCTACCATTAAGTTCACCATGGAAAAAGAAGTCAATGGTTGCCTCCCATTCCTTGATATTCTTATCTTTAAGAATAATGACAGTTCCCTCTCCCACTCAGTGTTTCAAAAGAAAATGCATACTGAGCTATATCTTCATGCCAATTCCCATCATTTCCCCACTCAAAAATTCGGTGTTCTTAACACCCTCGCTACTTTTGCCCTTAGGATTTCTGATAATAAGACCTTCGATTAGGAGAAATCCCATCTCCTTAATGTCTTTATGGAGAACAACTATAGTAGACACCTTGGTCAAAAGGCTTTCCTTAAAGCCTCTAAGAATTCAGTAATTAAAAATGAACCTAAAGAGCGTCTCCTAGGTGTCCATCTTCCCTATGTCCAGGGAACCACGGACAATATTGCTCGAATTCTTAAGAAGTATAATATTCCCTCAACCTTTAGGCCCCTCAACACCATTCGTAAAACACTCCAATCGGTGAAGGATCCTATTGACCCCAAGGACATGAAGGGTGTCTACATGATTCCTTGTTCTTGTGGGACCCCCTATATCGAGGAAATAGGGCGCTCCATCCATCAAAGGATCAATGAACATGCATTTGACCTAAGGCACAGGAGAATCAAGTCTTCAGTGTTAGCAGAGCATGCGGAAAAGACCAAGCATCATGTTTGTATTGAGGAGGCCAAGTTTATTGCCAAGGTTGTGCAGTTCCATCACCGTAAATTCAGGGAAGCTATTGAAATTGAAAGAAGGCCAAACAATCTCAATAGAGATAACGGCTGGAAGATCAGTAGTTGCTAGATCCCTGCCCTTTCTTCCTAGTCATGCCTTCCCCTCCGACCCCCCACCCCCTCCTCCCTTGTTTGACCTTTTCTAGCTTTCTAGGTTTCCCCGTATTTCCCCGTATGCTTCTCCATTGAGCCTTGACTTTTCTATCCTCCTAGGTTTCTCCTTTGGTCATTTTATTTTATTAATTGTCCTATTCTTGACCTTCTTGTATTTAGAATTTTGTCTCTCATTCTAATATTTTTATTACTAATACCATATCAATAATATCTTAATATTATCAATCCGGGCTTGTACTAACATCCCTAGATCCATTAGATGGCTTTACTTATAATTTTGATATTATGTTTTTTACCCTTAACTTAATAAATCCAAAAATAAAATAAAATAAATTAACTAATATTTAGTAATAATTTATTAATTGCATTCGATTATTAGTTATATTAAATCAATATTAAAAAAAAAAAACAAAAAAAAAAAAAAAAAAAAAAAACAACAAAAAAAAAAAAAACAAAAAAAAAAACCTTTACTTTAATTTAATAACCAATAAAATTTATAAACAAATTGAAATTGACTATATCTTATCCCTATTGGATTTTAATGATTAAATAAATTTAAAAAGAATTAAATTATTATTTAATAACCAAATAAAATTTATATTTATAAAATGAAATAAGAATAAGATTCAATATGTAATGTATTATAATATATATATTTTATTGAATTATGTATTTAGAAGAAAATTACTTACTTTGACTATGATATTATATTACTATTAACCCATAATTAAGATTATAATATTATTATATAATCTAGTCGTTAATGGTCACACCTAGCCATTTGGAAGATCTGCTCTCCCTATTTAACTTGCAGCCATGATCTGACTCCTCAACTTGTCCTGACGATGAACCACACTAGTTGGTTCGAAAAACATTGAAAAAGGTTTTCTACATGTGATTTACGTCGAAACTCTTCTTAAAAATGTTATGGATCACAGAAGCCTCAATTCAACTATTGAAAGGGTTGTTTCTAAGTCGACTTCTTGGATAATGAGCTGATGTCGACAAGAAGTGACCCAGCGTAGGAGGGCCTTAATGTATCCCGCATCTATGACATGAAACGAAGCAAATGATTTTCTAGAGGTGAAAACAATCTAATGATACAAGGTTCAGGAATGGTGGTCATGAAAAATGGAGGGTGAAGGTATTGCAGTGGATGAGGCATTAACTAGATGGTGAATTCTCTGAATGACTTCTCTTGAACATATCGGTGACACTGAAATGGATTGGTAGCGTTAACCCCAAAAGATGGATATGGAGGACCAATGGTGATATGACCGGTGAACGGAATAACCCACTCGACTCAATCATAGTGGAGTGAAAGTGTCATGTTCAAGAGCGACCTACTACCAATAAAATTCTTCAAGTTTTCTTCCCTTTTTCCCCAGTCATTGCTGACCAATACCTCTTTATTTTTGTCAAGCTTGAGGAGGATAATATATGCTTGTTCTATAATTTTCCCTTCGGGCAAACCTGTCGCTATGTTTTAGCGAGCCTAGCAACAGTGAAACTCGTTCTTGTCTGGGTGGACAAGTTTGTCGCTATTGTTTTAACGAGTTTAACGAAAAAGATAACTCGATCCTTTTCATGTTTAGAGAGTTTGAAAAGGTATGAAAAGGAAACTCTAGTGGTTCTTTTTTGTAGCATAATCTCGTAAGTCCGAAAAAGGGTAAAATAATACAAAAGGGATGAGTTTTCGATAACTTTAGCAAGCTGAAAAGACAAGCACTTGAACTTTTCATGAGATAATCCGTCAGGTCTGAAAAGTTTTAAATATACAGGAGGGATGGCATTTCCAATCACTTTAGCGAGTTGGAAAGGCTAATAGCTCGACAATATTTTCATATTTAGCGAGTTTGAAAAGATTTTAAAGGAGACTCGTTTTTGAGGAACTAATGGCGTTTAGGGTAGCAACTGGTTCCAGGTAATCTTGGAACTTCTCAAAACATGGTGATGCGAAGAGGGTGGCTAATAGGACCATTCATCGCAACTATTCCTCAAAAAGGTAAACAATCAAGTGGAAGCGTATGATCGACCAAAAGGATGGAGGTGATGGCAGGAACACAACCAAGGCTGAAAAGGCTGATAGCAGGGCAATCACAAAGGTTATTTACTGAGGGTGGATTCATTTTCTAATGAGCTTGAACCGAGAGAAACTATGCTCAGTGGCGGGTTTATTTTTTTTTTAACGAGCTTGAACCTTGCTGAAACATTGCTCATTTCGCAGGTTCATTTTTTAACGAGCTTGAACCTTGTGGAAACATTGCTCGTCTGGCAAGTTCATTTTTTAACGAGCTTGAACCTTGCGGAAACATTGCTCATTGCAGTAGTCAAAGATGTCTCTCATTGGTAGGTTCATTTTTTAACGAGCTTGCACCATGCGAAACATTGCTTATTTTTCCTTTCTATGTAAGCTAGGAACAACCAAACTAAAAGGCTAGAAAAAATAGAAAGCTAAGGAACTGCTAAGGATAGGTAGGATGGTTTCGTCCGCGAAATAGTTCAAACACTTCCTTTGCTTCGTTTGCACGCTGTAGACCAAGGTAAATGGTGGATCAAACCAATCACCTAACCTAAGAAGTTAAAAAACTAAAAAGCTAAAAAATGAAATTGGTCGTTTTTTGCTTGCACAAAAAGGCTTGCATGCCCCCAGGCATCGAGAAAAGGAGAGTCTCCAAGTAACCATATGGAAGTCACTGCGGTTAAGTAGGACTGTTTTTTTTTTTTTTTGTCAGCAGAGCTGACGAGAACACTTCCTTGGCATTGTCCATCGGATAGACAAAGGTGAATGGTGTGAGATAACACTTCCAATCACATAACCTACAGGGAAACCTATCTTTTTAGCTGGGTTCATCTGCCGAAGCAGACTAGGGTGCATGCCCCCTAAGCTTCATTGCATTCACCTGACTACTCGCTACAATCAGGTGGATGGAATGAAGGTTGAATAGACACTCTTGATGCAAAGAGACCATTTAGGGATGATGTTTGACTTGGTGTTGTGTTTGGACTAGGAAATGAAAGTTGGTCGATAAGCTGGAAAATTTTGCCTTCATGTGGGAAACACATCACTCGAAAGAGTGTGGAAACAATAGCTTCCATGCTATAAATATAGTCACGTCCAAGGAGTAGATTGTAATCTAACGGTCCTTGGACTACCATTACGTTCAAGTGAACGGTTTTCCTTCTCAAAGTTATCGATAACTTAGGAAGGATCCCTAACGGTCGAGTGGTTCCTTTGTTAAATCCTGACAAATTCTGTGTAACAGGCATAAGCAATGGTGAACCAAGTGCTTTCCAAGTAGTTGAGGAAAGGATACTCACTGAAGCCCCTTCATCTATGATAGTGCCAGACACGATCATTTTTTAAACTTGTACTATGATCTGGAATGCTACATTAGATGGAAGGTGGGATCTCGCTAGTTGATTCCAATCGAAGGAAGCGACTAGACTGCTTGGAGGGGGCACCGAAAAAATGGTTGAATGAACCCCTTGAGTAGTAGGAACTGGGAGATTCTCTTCCTGTTGTGAAGGAACGGGTGGATTGCCCCCAAGTTCATTGGACTCTGAAGTAACAAAAAGAATTTGAACAGTATCGTTCTCACTCTCTTTGGGAATGGCACCATCTGAAGGTGGACCTTCTGAAGGTAAAACTAGGTCGACCGCCATCTCGACCTGCTGACTTTGGTCCAGTATGGACTCAAAAGATTCGCTTCCAGCGATAGGTGTTTCGACTGACGATTGAGCCATGTTAGTCGGATTTTCAACTAGTAAAGGACTTGGGGAGAGTTTCTTGTATCTAGATGGAATTCGCTGTAGTGAAGCAGGATGTTTATGCAAGACTCTTTTGGCCTCATCCAAAAAAGGATAATGAGGAAGGTGACGGTCTCCTTCACATAATCCACATGGAATTTTGACCTTTCCTTTCTGTTCGTGAACTTCACTATTACTAGTTGATGGTGTGCTGTCAACATGATCACTAGAGGTTGATGACACCAGATGGTGCAAACGGGGAGACCATTCTCTCAAGATCTGCGAAAGGCAAGGACAATCTCAATGAAAATGGTCTCCTTTGCAAATTACACAAGGATATTTAGGAGATTTAGTGTGTGGATTTTCACCAGATGATTCATGGTTGCCCGCTTGCTTAACTCACTTCTTCTTCTTCTCCTTCCCTTTCTTATTCTTCTCAGTCACCCAGTTACTAGCATCACTACTTTCACCAAGTGAAGAGGAAGAAGGGGAGGGAGAAACAAATGAAGTAGAGGGCAAAGGGTCAACTTCAGTATCAACTAGTTGCTGATTCGATTGTGGAGGAATTACAGTATTTTGAACGATAGAGGTTGAGAAAAGCCATACCGACAGACCAATTGTGATTCCTGGAAGGCACAATGTGGCCGTATATGGAGCACCAATATTTCCCCAAGAAGAAAATGGACTAGGATTCCCCTCAAGAGGGATTCCTTGATTGGTGGACTCCATTATCTCAACCTAAGATTAGCAAAGGAACAGGGATGTTATTCCGAATTAATAAATTTTAATGACGCTTTGACACAACTTTGCTTTTTCAATTTTTAAGAGTCGAGAAAAAGCTAAATATGACTCTAGTCCCCTTCTATTTTTAATGAGCCTGAAGTGACAAGTGCTTAGATGGACCTTTTCTTTTAAGAAGTCGAAAAGGAATGAAAGTGACTACTCTAGAAATCTAGACAGAGGGATTACCAAACCAATCATAAAACTGCAATATACACCTTGGTGGTAAATCAAAGAGAAATTACCAAGGACTTATGTACGGTAGTCAATCTTCCCGAATGCTGTGTTCAGTGCATTGCGATCGATAGGGCAGCAGACACAGCTTCCTATGGATAAAGGATATAAGCCTATTATGGTCTCCCAATATATACTCGACAGTATGGGGAGCACAAGTCTGTGCTAGCACTTTTCGTATCAAAGAGGAGGAATCACCCAACCTTCGATGAAAACAATAATTACTAGATTTTACGACGTCGGAACACATCTCTAACCTAGACCTCTAGATGTGTTGCATTAGGTTCCAAAACGTTGTTAAGTTCATTGAAATTTATTTTAGAGTTGATCTTGCTTAGAAGTTTTCCTTTCAAAGGTTCACCACATGATGTAGATGTAAAATTCCTAAATATGCAATTTAAAATGATAAACAATCATTGTTTATTTTGAGCAATGAAAATCCTAGCTACTAAGGAAAGAAGATTACGATTCTTTCAAGCAAAGAGCAAAGAGCACACACTAAATGCACTTTTCCTAAATCATTTTTTGCACGCAGTATAAATGCAAATGCAAATGCATGTATTTTTTTTTCGTTCCCTTAATGTGAGAAATGCCAAAAAGGAAAACTAAGCATAGATCTAAAATATTTTCTTCAAAGTGACCTTTCGACAATTTCTTTTTCAAAACAGGAAGGAAGACTAAACAACACTTTTCAATTTCAAAGAGAAAATGCTTTCGACACTTTAAATATCAACAAACCAAATCAAGCGCATGACAAAAAGTTCAATCGACTATCCAGGGAAGGAAGACTCAACGGCACTTCTCTTTTTGACACAAAACGACAGTTACGACTCTTTTTACACCAAAATGACAGATCGATTTAAGAAAATTTTCGACAAAGGATTACAAATGATGGACAAATACATAAAAACATTTACTAATCCTAATCAATGGAGGCTAAACTATGTAAAGCAAGGAGGCTTCAGCAATGAGATACTGTTCATAAGCAGCAAAACAACTAAATAGAGCTGAAAATAAGGACAAAAAACCAAATTTCATGGAGAGAAATAGGATTACTCAGTCATCGCACCTGTGCTTCATAGAAATAGGGATGCATCTCACCTACTACACTCGGGAAGTACGATGCATACTGGCTTCCAGTGACAGACAATGCGATGGGGCAGGGAGCGCAACTGAGATGGGTTTTGGCTCAAATTTGCAGCTAATTTCAGTGAGTTAAGCTGAGCTATTATGGATAGTAAAGAGAAAAGTACAGGGGTATGATCTTGGGAGGTTATTGAGCTACCAACAGGGCATCTAGAATGCTTGCAAGTCAGATGTTCAAATCATAAACGAAACCGGAGATTGACTGAAGCAACATTCATCTACTTTACAATTGCAGAGAAAGAGCAATTCAAAGGCTATCTGGCTAACTTCAGGCTCCGTCTATAGCTTATAAAGCAAAAAATCAACAACAAACAAACAAAATATTTGATCTCCAGTTGAGTCACCATTTTGTTTATAGGAAAACTAGTCTCTTTTCGATCTGCTAGTCCCACTAGGATTGGCAGCTATCCTAGAAACAAACAATCAAAGCAATTTGCAATTTCCTCTATGTATGATAGATAAGAGAGAAGCAAAGGGACCAACTTGGATCTTCTGCTTGACTCCTTGCTTGATTTCTCTCCCCCTTGATAGAGCTTGCAACTCCTCTCCTACTTGTCCCACTTAGAGAATACCTGTAGAAACAAAGTAACAAAACACCATCAAAGCATCTTAATATATTATATCATAAACAATGCAGAATCAAAAATACATTGAACATACAATGGCATCCACAAATAACAAGATTCACAAGTACACGATTATATGGAGGAAAACTCAAAGAACTTTATTAAAATAGAAGGGAAAATTACAACCCAGCTGTCTGATACAGCATCGTCCTCCCAACATCAAAGCCCTCTTCAACTCATGAAAAGAAAGATCACCCAACAATACAATATTCTTTCTCAAAGACAAACTATCAACACTTCCTTACAAATTACAAAATTCCAGCCTTCAGATCTCTCAGATGAGGGATCCATTTATAGATGTCTTCAAGGGTGTGAATCATCTCTAGGTTTTTGATTAGTGTCATTCCACTTGTTGTTCTTGGTTCCACTTGGAGATTTCTTGGATCTCTTACTCATCCCTGGGCGAATTCAGAGAGGCAAATGTCATAGGAGAAGTTTCTAAAAGATTCCATGAGCATCCACTTAGCAAACTGTCTCGAACATTTGTCCATTCTCGCTCATCACACCCCGCAGAAGGCCTCTTCGGTATGCATCACACCTAGCTAGTGTAGAAGTCAATATGCATCGCACCCTCATAGTGGAGCAGTCAATATGGTCCAGTTTTGGCTAGTTCTGAGTGGTTTTTTAGGTGGAACTTCTGGGGCATGATGTAATCATTTGACCATGATCCTTTAGGGTATGAAACAACACTATTAGGGGTTAGAGAGCCCTTGGTTTATTGACATATAAGATTGGGGTTGTAGTGCCCAAATATGTATATAAAATTGGTGCAAATAGATGTGCGACTGGATGCAGTTATATGCCAGGGGACGCAAGGATACCTAGTTATATACAATAGTGTGCGGGGTTGCACTGTAGACTAAGGGAATGATAGTAGCAGGGAGATTTCTTGACGAGGATGTTAGGCATGCCATTGGGATGGACATACCCAAATTGGGAGAGTGGATCGATCACAGGATGGGTCGAGAGTGTACACATGGGTTCCTAATCATACCTAGCGGAACCCATGCATCTCTCACTCATTGGAATCGTAGGCAGTTGAGGAGAGCCTTGTTGTGTCCTATCGAGGCCTACATTGTGGATAACAGGACCTAGGAGACTTGCTTGAGACAAATTTATCGTAGTCAGTACATCAAGGGCATGATACAGATTCCCCTATGGAGGAGCAAGGTCAGTACACAAGTTGGCAGCCACAAGATAGGAGATGAGGTGATCTTCTATAGGGATGGTATACCGTTCATCTTTGAGCTCACACTTGGGGGGTCAATTGTGAGGGAGTTGTATGATGCACTTCTAAAGAGACAATCTGAGGCATTACAGGAGCCTGAGGGATACTAGATGGTAGACTTTGTCTATAGGAGGGTACCCAAACTCCAAGCAGTGTCCAGGTGTATCATCAGGAGTTGGGATAGCAGATTTCACTACATGATCTGGCAAGAGTATGGCATATTGGCATGCTTGGGACAAATTCGTGATACTTGGGGTCCACCTATGGTATACATACAGGGGTCATAAGTGAGGAACAAATGGGCTCTAGTAGGTTGTAGTGCTATGGAGTGACAATCCATGAGGAGTGGGATTTATGGACCTCTAGTATGGTTATGAGAACCAGGGATCTAGTTGATGTGGGGGACACTCCATTACTTAGTGAGCAAGGTTGGGATATTCGATGATCTAGTTCATTATTAGGTTAACACATGGGGGTTCACAAAAGCATTCATAATATGGCAAGGTAGGTGGTTGTTCAGGATTGGGGTCAACCATGGAGTGATAGGCACAAGAATTGTTGAACCCCTTTGGCTGGTTGAGAATAACCTTGATCATCACATATATTATGGCCAAGAGTTGCATGAGATGAGGCTCTGGTACAAGCATGTTAGATAGTTAGTCATGAATAGAGTGTCATAGGGTCTAGAAGGCAGTTTCTTCCTGCAATGGGCTTGGGATCCTGGCATCACAATACTTTACAGTTCAACTACCTTTAGGGGTGAGTTGGGTTTGATAGGGGGAGATCATTTTGACCTTCCATTGGATTTGACTGATTCTTTATTGGCATGAGGGACTTTACTAGCATGGAGGGATGACCAACAGAGGGAGTTCAGGGTAAGCTCATGTGAGCAAGGATTTATTTCCACAAGAGTTGGATTGTATCTTCAGGTGCCCACCCTTTGAGTACATGAGATGGATGACTTAATAGAGCATATGCACGGGGAGATAGATAGGGCTATATACAATTGTGTTGCTTTCTTTACTGAAAGTATGCAGAGGGATTCAGGTCCCTATACCAGGTTGGACAGTGAGTGGAGCAACGGGTGCTTCATGTTGACCAGGATGGCTAGGGGTCCTAGTATCAAGGGACTCCTTCATGACAGGATAATGTTGGGGACAGGGATGGCTCAGTGGCACATTCGGAACCCTGGTATCATTTGCAGTAGCCATTTGGGTAAGCTGATAGAGGGGGTGTTTGTTCAAGCATTGCTTGAGGACAAACATTTTTTGGTGGGGAGGACTGTAATGTACGCAATTAATAAGTTTCTAAGGAAATTCTCAATTTTGCAATTTTTGGAAATTAATAAATATTTGGCATACAAGCTTAGGAAAAGTGGGTGAAAAATGAAAATTTATAAAGGTGCCATCGCCAAATATTAGAAAAGCCAAGAAATTCGATTGAAAGTGGAGAGTGGGGGCCACTCCAAGGGAGTACGCACCCCTTGGAGGAATTTGAATTGGGTGAGAGAGGGAATTTGATGGGTAGATCCCACAAGGAGAATGAGGGATGGATAGCTATAAATTGGAGGTGAGGCTCTCATTTTAGGGTCTTTTAGACATTTTATTATCCATTGTTACTGTAATTGTTCAAATGACTTTCAAGTGCTTCTTAGCATAAGAGCTTCCCAAGGAGTGAAGATCTGCCTTCTCTTCGGTGGACCTTGAGTGTCACCATAGGAAGGATTTCGATCTTATTTAGAGGCTAGGAGAGGGGCATCACACAACACTACACAATTTTGGTTCAACTGGGACAGAGAAGGGAGAGCCACACAGTCATAGAAGGAGATTGGTGCCAGAGATGAAGGTTGTATTATTGTTGGTATGTTTCTTGGAAAATTTATGATATTAGGAGTAGGATTTGTAGGTGGAGAGTGAGTCCTGTACGCAGGATGGAATTGTTGGGTGTAGAGATCGTGACATCACCTACAATCCTGCACAGTGATTTGTGGGGGTCAAGTGAGTGGAGTCTTGGAAAGAGGATTGAGGAGTTGGATTGCTCCGATTTTTGTTGGAGGATCATTGGGGGGGAGTTTCTTGGCATTTTGGAAGCAAATAAAAATTATTCTCTACTACAGGTGATAATTTCTGGTTTTGGAGAAGGGCCAAGCTATTTGGGGACAAATTTTGAGGGTCAAAACCATAGCAAACCCTTTCTGGTTTTTTATGGGTTTTTGGCAAGGATCACAACCCTAAATTTACATAATTTTATGGGTAGTTTTGAGGGGCTAAATCAAGGGGCCAAGTTAGTTAGCAGTATAGAAAAAACTCGACCAACGTAGATTTCTGGAGGGACAAACTATTACAATAGTTGTTCATTGAGAGATTGATCACCTGGGGCTTATAGCTTGCCTTGAGCAAGCTCGGGTGAACTCCTTCCAATTTTTATTATACTCCAACAGTTTACATATAATAAAATTGGCCATTTTGGTGTTCCAGAGCACTTTTTTGTTTATAGGTGTTTGCTGAAATTTGTTGTGTTGTTATTTATGTGCATGTCTTTAATTATCATTGTAAAATTTCTATTTGGAACATTACATGGAGTGAAATCCCCACTCCATTACTTCTAATTTTCATTGAATTGTGCACATATGTAGATCTCTTTGAGAAGCACAACTCATTATGAGTAATCTCTCATGAGGTTTCAGGCTTAAATACATTGCACATGTGTATGGTCTCGATCACATGTGTCCCACTAATAATTTGGTAGTGATGTGGTAGCATTAGTAGCATATCATTAGGACTCTTACCAAAGTGAATATGGGTGGGAAGCCGCCACGATAATTACAGAATAATTCAATCATTGTATAAGTGCTTCTAGGGGTTTGTTCAGCTCCATATATGTCACTTATGGTGGTCAAGGCTAATATAGGTAGGTTGGGGTAATTTCTTTTCAACCCTTCCTGTTCAAGGTCCTTATGTTTTTCATCACCTCAAACATCTTGACTTTCAGGAGGCACTTTTGTTGTATGTGGTTTGCTCTCTGTTACTCTTAGGATCTTTTACAGTGTATGCTCTTTGGTTCGAATCTAGTTGTCCAAAGGGGTGCCTTATTTCTTTAATTAAATTTATATATTCACCATTGTTGATCAAATTATTCATTGTTCTATAATATTGCAAAACCTTCCTCCTTAGGAGGAAGACCCACCACCAAAGAGATGTAGTGAACTTTCACATTGGAAGACTTAGATCAAACTGAACCTAGGAGGGTTATTTTTGGTTCAGAGGAGGAAGAATAATTCATAATTAAAATGGTAACTAAAATTCCACCAGTACATGTAAACCTACCTTTGATGAATCATCTTGAACCCAAACATTTACACAACCTTTTTCTTTATTTTCTCATCACAAAGTTGGTGAGAATGATGCTTCAAACATGGGAGAGATGGGACCATCTTCTCCATTTATGTTAGGGATTTATAGTATGATTTCCTCACTACCTTCAATTAAAGCGATGGGTTCTAACCTTCCAAATCTGACTATGTCTCCCTTCTTGCTTTGGGGCATAACACCAATTGTTTCTACAACCTTGGTTAGTTTCCCTAGTTTTTTAGTGTCCATCCCTCTTCGTAGATTTTTGTTTTGTATATGGGAAATTTTGATCCCACACTCGGGAGCTAGTGTTATTCCCACCTAGTTCAAATTATTCCTATTGATACTATCTCTACTATGGTAAAATCATCTACAATGAATATTCTAGGGAAATCTACATCTTTTCCTAGTCACTTCGGGAGTAATAACATTTTCATAGGATCATTTTATCCTTGGGATAATTTTTCATGAGAGGGAATTCCTTTCACTAGAGGCTTAGGTATATTTGGAGGGGATAACTTATCTAGGGGAATTGTCCCAATTAGTACTGTGTTTCCCATGAGCTTTTCTATTTATGGTGATACTTTTGTATTAGGAGGCCATCATTCTAAAATCCTATTAGTAGTCATGCTTTTGGGAGTTCCTTTGTCCTTGGGGGAAATCCCCCGAGGAGAAACAATCCTTCTATCACTATGACTAGTCCAAGGTTTCAATAATCCAAGCTTAATAATCCCTTTGGTAATATTTCTTGATCCAAAAAACTATCCTATGGGGGGATTGCAAGGTTCGTATAGGGTACCACCTTTACCTCTAGACCCATTTAACCAAAATCAACTTCCATTTCTAGCGTCATTTGAATTTCTATATTTTTATTAACTTATAAAGTATCCAATATTTATGACCCTTGGTTGTTGCCCATGCCCATTAAGTTACCCTTATATATATTGAAATTTGATGGTAAACTAGGAGAGAACCCAACTACACCCATCACTACCTAGCACTTATAGTGTTGATGTAATTATTTGGTGGATGATAGTATTAGATTGCACTCTTCTAGTGAACCCTGATTAGAGATGTTGCAAAATAGTACATAAAACTTGATAAGGCATCCTACCATGAATATGCATCCTTGGAATCGACTTTTTAAAAACATTTCCAGTTACCTTCACAACAAGAGATCAAAACTAATCTCATGTGTACCTTTGGGTAGGCTACTTCCACCCACATTTATGATCAGTTCCATGAGTGGAGGTGACATAAGTGATTGGATTAGGACCAAAATTCTTGATCACATATTGAAATATTGGTTTAAAATTGGAAAGGATGTAGCTTTGGCTAAGGTAGCTACTAAGGAGTAGAGTATCTTACATTCTAAACATATTGACTTAATTTATTCACAAGCAAGAACCTTATATGATATTATTCCCAATACTCCTCAAGCATCGAGTAATATTCCACATTCAAAATTAGGACCACATGTGTTAGAAAATTATATATCACAAAGCAATGGAACACATAAAATATTGTGGAAACACAAATACAGAAACACATAAAACAAGAGAGACACATATATACATGGTTCACCCAATTTGGTCTATGTCCAAGGAGAAATAACGAGTCCTTCCTTCTATATTATCCAACAAAATGAAGAGATACAATCTACAACAGATCCACTGTAATTTTCTCTTCGCTCTCACACAACATCCTCTCTCTCTCGCTCAGAATAATAATACATAATCGCAATACAATTCCCTCATATAAACTAAGGGTTTCCTTATAGGGAAAAAAACCCTAAATTAACATAATTTATACCATCAGATCATTCCCCTAATGAACGGATCAGATTGTCTACAAAATTGCAATACTTTACAAGGCAATTTTTCATCTATTTTTAGCTTCGAGGGCGCTTCCTCCGAACCCCCGCCATGGGAGGGAGGATCATAAAAGTCATCATCACCCCATCCCTATACCTCCCTAACAACGATTAAATGAGAGATATTTCCGCCCCATTAGGAATACGGATCCAACGCAACTGAAACAAAAACCTTTGAACAATCAGGAAGATAATCAGGCTCCACACCCAACAACATGTCAATGGTTGAATTGATTTCATCTCCACTAATCTATGAGCCAGTCATCTACTCAATTTGTATATTTCATTGTTACACTACAAGCCCTTACAATTGCACCTATTTCTCAAAAGGCAAAGTCCCCCAAGCATAACATTGAGATTCATGTAATCCAATCCATACAACACAAAAACTCTCAACAACCTAGTGATAAAAATAAGAAGAATAAGTAGAAAAATACTTCCACAAATTCACCCAAGACACAAAAAACCAAAACCACTATGGCTAGGGGCATGAATGTATACAAATGTAAAGTCAAATTTCTTGCAATATTTGTCAAGGTGATCATTTGACTCATGATCTCCCATGGATGGATTAGATTCATTGTTTATTTACACAACAATTTGTTGGGTGAGAACCTATTACTTTAACGCATCCATTCCCCACCCAATCCTAACAAAAAATGGTTACAAGTCATCCTCCTCCTTTTCCCGGTGGTACGGAGGGACCAATTAACCATGGAGGACCATTGCACATATTTATGTGCAATAAGGAAGTCAAACTTACTATGAGATAGAAAACATATGAGACTCCAAAGAGTCCATATTCTGCTATATACCCAATAATACCCATTAAATCCAAAGGATATATCACAATATATAAGACTTTGGAGACAATGATCCACCCACCAAAGGGTGTTATCCATAGATTTACACACAATCCTAATTCTATAGCTACTTGAAACTACAATGTTGTTTAGGATTTAACCCAAGGCCCTAGTACCATGTCTACTTTAAAGGTTTTGAAAATATTCCATATAAACACAAATTTTTTTGACTCTTATCAAAAGGGTTAATCCCTTAGAGTCTAACCTTATTACATTTTACATTGATGCAAGTAGGTTCCATTTATCCCATCAGGTCACCTTTCAAATTTTGGTTTGTGTCCTTAATATTGATATTTATCGCACTCTCGTGGCTAAAGGATCCTCCACTTGTATCATGGCCTCATCATGGTTAGAAAGATCTTAGTTCTCTAGTACTAATTTAATCAAATGCTACACTCCAAGACTTTTACGTCCATACCTTTTTCTATAGGGGAGTTCTCCTTGTATTTTCTAATCGGCTTAGGGGGAAATCCATCATGAATGATGTAGAAGTAGTTGATTCCTTGCTTGACTCTAATTTTATCCTTGGACATAGTTGGTTTTAAACTATGACTTTTTTCATGTATTTAATCTTTAGCATTCTTCACTTTCCCCATGAAGGAAATATTGGCATGACTAATCACCTTGCATCTACATGATGATGACAAAATTATCCACTATGTGCACTACAATGGTATTTTTTGGTGACAAAATTTAAGGATATACAGATTTTGATGCATTTCTGTTCAAAATGTCATCATTAATAGGAATTTTTATAATTATACCACATGATATTCTTTCTACCATTGTTTCTCCTATGCACATGATATCTCCCATCACCAATGGACCCCATCAGTCCAATGACCTTTGGGTGGTGTCATCTCCTTTGGATGTAGACCCATATGATGAGCACATACCACTTATAACATAAGATATTTCCTCTTCAGTTGTCCTATCAACGTCTCTTTATGCTTATCAAAATATCCATCCAAATATGGAATATGATCAAGATTCTTTTCCCACATGGACCATCACACCACTTATTTCACATGAGTCTCTTGATATCAAGTTCCCTTCATAACATGCCATATTATAGGTCATGCATTCAATTCATAAACCAAGGGAGAAGATGACTATAGTATACCTGATCTAGAACTAGTGGAGCATAGCGAACAAAATATTGAATCTAGCTAGGGGGTATTTCATGGTTCATCTAATGAAGTTCCACCCTTGAATTGAATCAAGTCTTGGATTTCCAGTACTGAAATTACCACTACATTATCCAATCTAAAACATCCCATTGGTGATTATCATGTCTCTTCATTATGTCTTGATATCCATTGTTAAGGAGTTGGAAAAAATCATGAGACCACTCACCTTTTATATCCTAGGGTGGTTCCTAATAATGATATGATTCTAGGATTTCCCTCGAAACATTAACATTTAGGAATATAGAAATTCAAATTTATGTGGTGGTGCTAACATGGTGTGTTATATGATGTTGGCAATGACCCATGGGTTCATACACATCCAAATGAATCCTTGGCTTGTGCCCAATGATGCACACTATATAACATAACCTATTAGACTATTTTTTACCTTATACATATGTATTTTAGTTTTTATTTGGCATGGAATGTTAGAACTATTTATTTCAAGTGTGAGTTTTTTAGGTTCAATGCTTATGATGCTTCATGCTAGATTTGAATTTATCAGTCACGTACGATTGTTTATTCATAGGTAACTCGCATGGTGATACTAAGGGGTTACACACATTTTTCCTCTAGCTATGTTAACATGTGTCAAAATAATTGAGCATTTATGCAAGCATATATGTTCACAAGACATGGATTTGAATCACATCATTTGAAATCATAAGTAGGATACAAATTCAACATAAATAGTACATCATATCAAAAAATAAAAAATTATTATAAAATAATAAAAAAACGCATGGTATTGTTTTTACCCGATCCATGTTTTATTTCTTTCATTATGTGATTTAAGCATGGGTCTAGTCTTTTTAGATGGTTTCTATAATATTTAGCGTAATTTTTATTTGTGACATCCACTAAACCCTATGTTCATTTATTTATATCAACATGCAACGGTATGTGTCTTCCTATTGTACATTACACCATTATTTGTCTTCATTGTCTTTATTGCACCTTAGGTCTAATTCTTGTAGGTTGTGACATTAAGGTCTCTTTATTTGCATATTTTAACTTGTGTGGTAGAGCCTTCCTCTTCATGGATTCCCTAGATTACCACCTATTTTTCATTTTGGTGTCCATGTAGTACTTTGTTAAGCTATAGAAACCCTCCTTCAGAGCCACCATGACTTTGAAATTAAGCCTCATGCTCTCTCCTTTTATAATATTTTGGCAATGCCTTGAGGAGGATTCTGAAAGAATTGTATTCCCTTGCAATTGTTGATACATATTTCCTAGAATCACTTACACATGTTGATTTGTTATTTTTTTATCTTATTTTGTTTAATGTCATTACAGTAACATTTCCATCAAACTTGTTGTTAGATTTTTGTTGGATTTCCTACCCTTCCTAGATAGACCGCTACGTTGATGGATTTCCTTTTCTATCCTATTTGCTTCATATATCTTATGGTGGTTCCATTGACTTATAACATGTTGCTTCCTTCTATACCATTCATCCCTTGGAAGAGATTCCTTTGTATTCTTCTCATGCTTGTTAAACATCGAAAGATGTTGAGCTTACGCTTGTCCCTTTCTCTAGCTTAATAAAATAATGAAAAGGATATCGAGCATCCTTTTACTTATTTTTCAAGCTCGTTAAAAACTCATGAAAATACCCTTGCATCAATAATACTACTACCTCCTATTTAAGTTCATTAAACCACAAATAAGTCATCTTATCGAGCATAACACTACCTCAAATTTGATCTTGTTAAACCACGAAGAAGACACTCTATTGAGTAACATTTTATCTATTTTTAAGGCTCATTAAAATTGAACATGAAAGGCACTATTGAGCTTACTTGTCTTCTCTTCTGTGCATGTTAAACCATGAAGGGTATATCAAAACAATAAAATGAGAAGGGGGCATATTTTTATTTTTTCATTTAGAAGGTTAGCATTAGTCTTGTCACCATTAACATGGCACCTATTTGCGCTAATATCTTGCATATGGGTTTTAGATTTCTTAGGAGCCATACCATACATGAGTGTATTTAATCCTCCATTTGATTACTCTTCTAGTCATTAAGGAACATGATTTAATGCCTCCTACATTGTTTCATGATATCATATGTTTCTCATTATTTAATGCTTCCAACTCTTGTGTTATGTTGCTATATGTTAAACGGGAGCTTCAAGCTAAGTCAACCATTTGTAGTCCTTATTGACCTTTTTTGTCAGCCACCTCTGTGTTAGTTGTACATGGTGACTTCATCAATTCACATCATATCTATGTATGTTTTATGTCAATTGATCAGGGAATGCAATAAGGAACTCCTTCGAGTGATATTATTTTAAACACCTCACCTCATTACAACTCAAGGAACTAGTAGTAACTTGGACATTGGAGTCCTTAGTGGCAAGTTTCCATGTGATTGATAGTGGATTTACCTCATTGAATATCGATCGATCAAGTCCATGAGTGTTCAACATCCACTCATTTATTCACACCTAGTGGATTGTTCTAGGTACCTCGAGGTCCATTTTCATTGTTTATGGGTCTTGTCACATCTATTAATCGTATACCTCAATGACTAGTAATTACATGGTTTCTACAATGCTCAACATAATCTCATATATTTGCATGACATATAGTTTTACGATTGTGGTTGAGACAAAGACCTTGTATTTGGGGACATATCACTCTTACATGACTCTCCTCCCAAGTTGTGATAGAGTTTGTACCATACTATTTACCTTAAGGACCACTCAGGGACATTGCTTATTTTCTATGTTTATAGCATTATTAATGAATAATATGATAGATATCCACATCATATTTATTGGTGGATATGATCTATTTATTTAGTGCATGGATCCACTGAGTATTTCTTTGTGGCCATGTGTAAGAATTTCATGTCATGAATATATAATGTATAGTTTTCTTGGACATGTTCAATTCTTCTTTATACTAAGCATGGTATGTCTGCCTCGAGGATGGTGTATCTATGATTGAGACATGGTTTCAAGGGTTGCTCCAATTTGGTCCCTTAATTTATGACTCCATCCTCGCATTTTGATACATTGTTGTAATGCATTTAGACCTTGAGTTTGTATTCTAATCTCATAGATTAGGGGGAATATGTTAAACTTGTATTTACCACCATATGTATTAAAAGGAATTTATTTGATTTTATAGGGATGAAATCACATAATTGATTAATTTCTTATAAATATTTTGTTACAATTTCAAAATTATGAAATAATATTTATTCCACAATTGAGAAAACCTCATAATTGAGAAGAGGTTTCATAGTGTGTTGGGAAAATATCACAATTGAGCATGAAACTTGTGCATGACTTGTAATTCCATGGTTCACATGTTATCAAGTCTATCCATGCCTTGTATGCACTCAATTCACATGTCATCATACCTAACTTATCTTGGCCCTAAGTGACCATATGCATCCTCCTAGATCTAAGAGGAGCCTATATAACCAAACTATCTCAAGGGTAGAAGGGGGGGAGAGGGATAGTATAGTCTATTGTAATGCTAGAGAATGTCATCAGGGCACCTTTCCATGCTGCATATATGAGCCCAATTTGTCTTTGTGAGTTAAGGAATTTTTAGGAATGAGGAATTGGAGAGGAGTGCCTTGCTTCTATGGTAATTGTATTTTCTTTATTATTTTTTATATAGATTGCCAATTTATTTCGTTCTCTTACATACTATTGTATACGAGATCATGATGTGTATTTGTATGTTGTTATTTGATTTTATTACATACATTGATTTTCTTCCAATTAGAGGCAACAAATAATATTGTTTGTCTATATAAATTATCTGTGGGTGACAAGTTCCAAGTGTGGAGTGGGATATTTAGATGAGGAGCAAGATGTCTAGATATTGAACCAAGTCCATAATATACACTAACATGCAAGGGTAACTAGGTGCATGTTTCATCCTTTTTTAATACTTAAAATTATTTTTTTCATAAATACCTAGGGGGAATTGATTTAGCCTTCTATATACAATCTGGTAGATGCCGAGGCAGGATCTATGGGAAAATATTACCTTTTATCTAGTGTAAAAATTGTTGAAACAATGTCTATCATTATTCCCTTGAGTACCTATTTATGTCTCCCTATATAATCCCACATAGGTATATAAAACTAACACTTAAATACAACACTCATCAATACTTATCCAACCAAGACATTGTAAGGAAATATAATGTACAACAAGTAAATAGTGCATAGGAAAAATATATGGATGGTACCCAAGGTTGATGCTTTAAATGTATTATGAAGAATGTTACAATAACAAGAGTACATAAGGGTTCTAACCATTTACCACCACTCATTTTACACAAGTGCAAATGACTTAAGGAAAGCCTACTTATTTCTATACCACCTACATGATCCAAACACTAAAACACCTATGGGTTTTCCTCCTATATATCGCATCCTTCAATTACAATGGTCTAAGTCGAGATCCACTGTGCCTTAGATATTGTCTATGGTGTCTAAGTTCTCCATGATACTTTCCTAAGATTCTATGAATGTCCTAAGCTATTCCTTGTGCAAAAATCGAGAATGACCACCTCATAAATCAGTTATCACATTCTTCATCATGGATTGGTTGAATGCATGAGTGACTTCCTTTGCACAATTTTTTCATCCTCTTTATAGAGGTGGGAAGTTCCCAACCATTTCCTTCCTCTAATATTCCTTTCACCATGCTTGACACCCACATGGAACCAAAAGTGCAATGTACTCTTTTCAATGTGTAGCTATCTCCTCACGGGCTTCTAAGGCTTGGAACATTTAATCCCTTGGGTCGAATTTTCTGTAAAAGTGCATGACTATCTAAGGAATCCTATGTCTCATGCACCTAATGCTCACAATCATTATTGATAACAAATTCCAAGGATGTTTTCTATTCTTTTTTCTTCAAATCATTCCAAGCCAATGCCCATCCAAATTTTTGATGTGTGCCAAATAAAAAAATGAACTATATCCCATGAACTAAGGTAATACACCCACAAACCATGCTTTAATTTTCCAACACACTTATGATCCAAGGAACATCACCTCTACTTTCCAAGCCTTCATGTTATTTCTAGAAAATTCCACTTATGACAACACTCAACATATTTTCATACTTAGACAAATCACTTTCACTAAGTTGTTTAGTACCAAGGCATGCCTTTGCATCAAGCAAGGCCACCCAAAACATGATCATCCAACCATATAACCTAATGTTTCAATGATCCGTGCCTACCAATTATAGTCTTAACAAATGAGCAGAAGCACCAATTGTTAGCTCTAAGGAAATGGTCATACATCCTCCCTCACCTTAAAAGTGTTGCCACCCTCTGGAATGCCTTAAACAATTCCAACTTTCTATAAAGTATACTATCAAAAAAATTCGTTTAATAAGTACCACATCCATCCATGGTAGAGTCTTCAACCACTTTGCAATTTCTTTGCTAGAGTTTCCATTCAACTACCCTTAGCTTAGACCACTTGCTAAACTAAACTTCTTTTTTTGAAATTTTGTCATGCATTGCTTTTTAGATGCTAAAGTATCCACTATAATTGAACCATCGCCATGAAGGCCAATAAACTATCAAACCATACACTTCTCCAAGCTCACTAATACTACGTTACTTTAGGCAATTTTCCATGCTTTTGTACAATGCTAACCCCCATTTCATAAACTAAGTAGAAAGGTAATCCAACCATTATGTTGAAACCATGAGAATGGAAATTTCCATGCCTAAAATTTTAAATTCCATCCACATTTTATTCTACTTATACAACTCTACTGAACAAAGGAAATGTCTCCAAACCTTCCTCAAGACTATTAAGTGACCACATGAAACTCAACAAACTTTTCCAAGGCACCAATAAATTTTCATCTTCATGCCTATTTTCCTCCTCAATGGAAAGAAGATGATGGCCAATATGCATTGTTTCCACCACAAATTTATCATCATGACAAAGAAAAATTCCTTATCTATTCTAACTCCTTAGCAAGCTTCTTACACTCACACATTTTTCTCAAGCATCTAGAAATGAACTAAAATCCCTCCTCCTCCTTATGTTGGATTCAACTAGCATTCTAAGAATCATGCTTCAAGTTGTTTTAATAGATCTAGTGGCAAATTGAATCCTTTGTCTTGGAAAACATTATAGCACTATTTGAACTATCATGGAACATTTTCCAACTTTACTTTCACTAAGCTTTACTAAATCATGCATTGTTTCCAAAATTACCAAATACTTTATGACCACATTTTTATTTTCATAGTCACAAAAGGTTCTTAGGTCACATTTTTCATATTTTGTCTCCTCCCATCTCACCTCTTAGAAAATATACTCAACCACTTCTTCTCCATATGTGATTGAGCCTCTTAACAACCTCTAATATCATCGCCTCTAGGTTTTGTGATACAACTAAGACACAATTGACAATGTGCTAACTTATTTTATTTAAAATTTTGAAGTGTGCCCATTAGAGGCCTATTCACCAAACCTTCCTTCAACTAGTCCACCATCTTGCAACTAAGTTTTTTTTGGATGGTCGCTCCTTGCATTTCTTGGATCCAATACTTTAGTTATTTTTCCCTAAAAACTTGGCATCCTTTTGAACTACCATATCTAATGCACCTTCCTTAGTGTTGCATAATTTACCTTAGAAAATATCTTTTTCATGAACTCATGCAATTACTACTAGTGTAGGTTTTATCTTACCTTCAAAGTCCTACCTCTAGTTCACTAAAACACACAATTGATCAACATCTTCTGAAACTATCTTTTCCATAATATGCAATGCTTCCAAACTTCTCTTTGTGTGGACAATAATATATTCAACACTAAAGGCTCCTTTGCACAAAACCAACACTTATTGTTTTTGTGTACTTATACAAGGAATTTTCATGGGCTTAATAGTTACCTTAATCAGTTTTACTTCCAACATCCATGGCACCCTTTCAAACTTACTTCTAGTCATCATAGGCACAATATAATTTTTGGTATAATCCAAGAACATCAAATAGATCTCATGGGACATAATAACTACTTTGGAAAGTTTCAAAAAATCCTATCCTAAGGTGACTCTATCTTCATCCAATGGAATGAACATCAAGCAAAAAACAAAAATCCATTCCCTAACCATTAAAATTTTAGAGTGAACTCGTAATTCCATTTCCTTCATATTTAATTTTGACACCTTGATCGAGATCATTATGCTCTCATCCTTATGGGGAAATCCTTTTAGATTTTTTATTTTTTTTATAAAACATGGGTTACACAAATGTCTACCAAGGCTACCACCTTGAACCCACTCATCGTTGCATTCACAAAATAAATGGCATGCTTACCTTCACCTTGCAAGTCATGTTCATAACCTCCTATCACAAACATTTGTAGATATTTTTTTGAGGAACCTAGAACCTCCAACTCTACCTATGAAGTTTTTTGTGCTTAGACTTCAACCAAGACTTATAATTTTCCCTTCAAAGGAAAATTTTATAGCAAAACGGTTTTAGTAACAAACGAAATAAGAAACATTCTTACTTTGAAATTATGAGTTTCTTTTTCTCTTTTCTTACTGTGATGTTTTCCTCATCCTTAGAATCATTCATATTGGAATTGTGTTGTCATTGATGCCGAAGGAAATTATAAAATGTCATTGATGTCAAAGGAAGTGCATGTATTTTTATTAGTGCACAAAGAAGCTCAGGTGTATGCTTGCCTAAGATCGTACAACGAAGGACCAAATAGGAAACCAAGGTGTATACCTCAAATTTCTTATGGATCACACAAGTACATGATTAGACTGAAACGAGAAATACCAGTATCGGATATGATGACGTCGGGCACTAGGTGAATGTTTACACACTGAAAAGGATAGGGTAGTGCCAGTATATACAAAAGAAAATAATCAAATTATTTTTTCACAAAATCCAGTTTATTAATATTGTTCAGTAATCCATTATTAAATCATGATTATGTTAACTATAAGGTATTGGACAAGTTTCACATGTTAATGCATACCAATATTGGATGGGATGGTACAAATGTACTAGACATCGGATGTTATATTGTTTAAAAACTAAAATGGATAGATTGATATTAGGTATGACATGGAAAGAAAGATGATGTGGCACTCCCATGTGGAAGATAGTTGGAAAAATGATGATGTTTTTGTTAGAGTCGGTCTTGTCAGTCCTCCATCAGAGATCAAAACTCTTTATGCATTTCATTTTTAGGTGTCCCACTCCATTCACTCAGCTGCATTCTGCTAGGGGCATGCCATAATCTAGCGAAAAAGGTCATGCTAGTCATTTCCCCTCATGTCTGGCTCTTGCTGGCTTAGGTCTTTTGTCAAATGATCACTAAAGTCCATGATAGTCAAGGTCTGGTCCTTTAATGGACAAAAGTCATTTTCGATCATTAGGTCTAGGGATTAATCAATTTGGTCTTCAACCATGTCCAATAAAGCCATGCAAGCCAGAGTGAGGCCCTTAAAAAGTTATGATTCAGAGAGTTTCATTGTCATGTTGATAGACTTCGACTGTTCTTCAAAACTCTGTTTTGAAGAAAAGTCAAACAGTGTCATTTGTGATAAAATTTTCAAAAAAGTCATCAACTGATTTCCTCAGGTGCAGTCATGATTTCTGTGGCCAAATGCCCTGCCATGCAATCCCTGCAAAGAGTGCCGAAAATTCCATCATTTGAGCTAAAATTTCAAAGGAAAAAGTGAAATTCAGTGTTGCTTTAAGTAGTGAAAAAATGTCAAAACATAACATTAGCAAAATGGGTTTTTGAAGAAGCAAAAATTTAACCCATGACTTCAAAGTCTTTAAATAGAGAATTCCCACAAGCAAACAAAGTTATTGTGCTAATAAAGGTTATTGAGAAACATAGCAAAGGGTTTGAGAGTGCAAAGTGCGTGTTTGGAGTGAGTGGGAGTCGTTTTCCAGAGCACGGCACACACACAGAGCACGGCGCACCCAGAGCCACACCATAGTGCAAAATTTCTACGGGCACGGCGCACACCCACAAAGGCCCGAAATCGTGCCAAATTGCCTCAAGTTGCTTGTGAAACCCCTCAAATCAACAGGTAGGCTCTATATCATGGCTTGCTCATAAAATTTTGTGAATGTTATGGTGCCTCATGGCTGGGTTTAATTGCAACAAAACTCACAAAACCAGCCACAAAAAAAAACATCAAAGCCATGGTTGCTAGGGTTGCAAAATTGTGGTGTTAGTGCCAAGGCCCCGTTTTCACCCCTCATTTTTCCCTATCCCCCCTTTCTCATTTTTCCTATTATCCCTACCCTAAAACACTACCAAACCCTATCCCCTATCCCTCCACTCTTTGGTCAATAAAAACCCCAAAACCATACCTTATCAAATACCCAAACCCCCCTACATATCCCTAAACAAAACTTCTCCCCATAACCCCTATTCCCATCATATTACTCCTCTCCTAATACTCCCTTTTTTTTAATTGTTCCCCTTGGTGGCAGATATCACAACAACACCTAGTTTCACACCATCATCAAAGGGCAGCCCAAGTATAGTACACACAACAGTCATGGCATTTGAGCATTCATCAGAGTATGAGATGGAGACACAAAGTGATTCATCCTCGGAAGAACAGGCTCCCAGGAGACATCACAAGAGTGGCAAACATGTTAGGGATGATCCAACTACCGTCATTGAATTACAGGCCTGCCCTCTTACCATGTCATGTTTCTAGCATCTATCATGTTTTGGATTTTGTCAAAGGGTGGCTAATGTTAGAGTTCATCATGAGTTGGCCTGTCTTTTTGTGCTTCACCTACATGGAGGTCAGTATATCTCGGCCGGGGTAACCTTCACATTGACACCCAAAACTATATCAGTGGCAACGAACATACCGAATGTTGGAGAATAGTGGCACAAGAAAAAGAAGGTGGATAGGAAACACTATGAGCCTTACATTAAGGCCATATTCTTGAGGTAGCTCACAAGAGTCTTTCCATTCAGATATTTTAAAGATGAGTATGTTCCACTCATGAAATTGATCATGAAATGCTTCAGCTGTGAGGGGAGGTTCTCTCGTCTATATGCCTATAACATCAGGTTGCTCATGCACTTTACCAGGGTATGGATGATGAACCTCCCATTTTTCATTTGTAGGAACATAGAGAGGATGAACACATTCATGCATCATAAGACCCCTCAGCAGCAACTTAACAGTGTTTATCACTTTGCTCTTATCCAGATTTTGGTGGATCATCAGTTGGGAATGTAGGGAATTGCTTGGGAGGATTTCATCTCCCGTGACCTCTTTAGCACTTCATAGGTACTATTAGAGGCAGAGCATGAGATAGGTGGTCCTTCTCATCAGTATGAGTACCATGAGACCACTACTATGCCAGTATTCGTTACATATTAGAGAGGCAGTAGGCACTTGTTTGCAGCAGCAAAGCGAGTGTTATCTCCACCCAGGCGGGAAGGGGCCTTGCTTCCGGCATCGACGACATAGGTATAGGACAAGGGCAAGAGGCCCATGCATAACGAGGGGCCATCAGGTGAACAGGAGGCCGCCTTCATCCTCATCCAGGATGATGATGCAGATGTGGAGAGTGCAAAACTTAGGATGGCCATTCAGGAGCAGAACACGGAGATCCAAGACTTGTCACTCAATTCGGAGAGGGCCAAATGGATCATCAAGTATTTGGAGCAGAGGAACAAACAGCTTGAGGACCAGCATGGGATCATGGAGCTGCAAAGCATCCGTGAGAATCGACAAGTTGCCCAACAAAGGAGGATCGAGCTCACTACCTTGGAGCAAGAGATTAACAATGACCGTGAGTCTTGGTTCGAGCAGATTAACATCCACCTTGAGAGACTATTGGAGAAGGCCGACAGAGACAAAGCCATACTGAGGAGGATGGTTTATCATTACAGGGCACAGAACATGAGTTCGAAGGCTCGGATAAGAAGATTGAAGGCAAAATTGAGCAAAGCAACAAAGAAGCAAAAGAGGAAAAAAGAGAAAGATTGGCTTCGAATCTTGGCTAAAGCCTCCATGGCCCAACATAGTGCGTCGTAGAGAACTTCCAGCCCAAATTTCAAGAAATTTGGGGCGATTTTGGTCACATGGAAAATTTTTGGTCACAACACAGGTTTTTTCTCCCTGTGCGCCGCGCCACTGGCGCGACGCTTAGGATTGGGAGCTCCAAATTGGAAATGGCTTGCATTTTTGGATTCAGCATGAAAAATCACGACTACTGGTGCTTGGACAAGAAATTTGGCCATGATTTGGGGCTCCAGGAGGCCAAAAACACTTGAAACATGACCTCTCTGCCCCTATTTTGACACACAGGAAGCAGTCTTGGGAGAATGAGGATTTGTAGGGGAAAATGAGCACTAAATTCAAAAATTCCACTTAGGTTGGAAAGTAGACAGGCCAGGCTTTCCAACAAGCACACTTGAACACATTTTGGACTTTTGCAGGTGCCTGAAAACAACCTCCAAATTGGCGCGGTGCATATAGAAAGTGGCGCGGCGCATATAGGGAAAAAGGCCAAATTCACCTCCGTTTCGCGAAATTTCGATTCACAACTTTCTCCAAGTGGGCCCGCTCATCTACACTTCACTTTTTTCAGAAACTAAGGCAAAGTTTAAAGAGTTTGGCTTCTATCTAAGTGGAAAAGGAAGGCAAATAGTCACCCAAGCCATTTGTCACTTTTGTAATGTTGCACCTGTAGCTAATGTTTGGCTTTCCACCTCCATTTTGTAATGATTTGAGAAACTCCCCAACTCTTGGTCGTTCTATTTCCTCATGGCATATTCTATATATGGTATGCAAACCATTTTCAAAGGGTTGGTTGGCTTGTAAGTTTTGGGAGACTGTGGGAAAGAAACTTTGTTTCTTCACTGTATATTTTGACAGAGGATTAATGAAAGGAAGCGACTTTGTTTCATGAGATTCATGTGGTTGTGAGTGTAGAAAATGTGCCTCTTATGTTTCATATGTATTTCGTTATGTTTCACAATTCATTTCATATTCATATCTAGTGAACTTTTCTAAGTTAGAATTCATTTTTATTGCTCTGCCTGTGGGAAAATTTCATGTTCATTGTTCTTTCTTCTGTTGAAAAGGATTCATGCACTTATGCCATTTTCACTCTCCTAAGCAATCTCTCCATTCCACGTTATTTCAAACTAAATTGCTAGACTTTCCACCTATCTTACCTCACGAAGAAATTTGTGCCTTTGTATTAACTTCTCTGTTCAGTGTTGTCCGTTGGTCCCATACCATCCCAAAAACTGAGTCATTCATAAAAAATTGCTTCTTGTACCCATATTTAGTTACTAGCCTAAGATCAATATTCCACTGTAAGTCATCTCAAACCATTTTTTTTACTTATTCACTGAGCGTGACTCGGAGAGAGCCCTCTCCTATTCTGGTAGGGCTAGCTACCAGACTGAGCGTGGTTTGTGGTTACCCTGAATTTTTCCTTCCTTCAGCCTAAGGTGGATTTGGGTGCTAACATAGTGGCGACTCCACTGGGGAAACGAAATCAATCCCATTACTTCTCGATAATTCTAAGCTTCCGGATGATAAGCTTAGCATTTGATAGGCTGAGTGAGTTAGTTGTGTACTTTGATTTTTCTCAATAACACGCTGGCTTCAAGAAGATATACTAGGGCTAATCCAAATCCACATCCTCCTCACATCTACAAAAATCCCAATTTGATTTCAAGAATTCATCATCAAGGAAGCTCTATATCTCCCGTATTCAAATCCCATTCATGCCCAAACATTTTTGAGTATCTTGAAGAGCTAGATTTTAATGAGCAGTTTGAACTATCATTGTTCGAAACAAAATCCGAAAGGGTGGTTGACTCTACTTTCCACAATCCACATTTACTTGTAGACATGGAGATGGAAAGGGCTAACCGGTCAATTGATAATTACATTATATCTCAGCTTCAAACTCCAATTGCTAGCCCTTTACAAACTGTGCACACTCCTTCAACACCTCCGAGGCCAAATCCACCAAGAGTGATGGCTACCCGTTTTGCACCCCTTGTTCTGCCTCAAGTTCTAGATGATATGCCCACGGATTATCAAAGCAAAATCCTATTTTTTGATGGCACTCCTAACAACATTAATGCTCAGCAACATGTGGACAGAATGGCAGATTTCTATGAACTTCATGAGATCAATGCAGAGAATGTGGCGATGAGACTCTTTGTATAGACATTTGTAGGTGAAGTGAGGAAATGGTTCAAAGGTTTGCTGGCTGCATGTATCACTACCTTGTCTGACCTACAAAGACATTTTTAATCCGATGGGAAGTTAAAAAGAATCCTCTTCAAATTCTGGCCGAATATGAGCAGATCAAACAAAATGTTGGTGAGTCGGTCCAAGACTATTGCATTAGATTCAATTCAGTTTATAATGAAATTCCAGATCATCTAAGGCCACCTGTGGGACTAGCCATGGTGAAGTTCCCGAATGGTTTTGATGCTGACATGGTTTATCAATTAAGAGAGAGAGAACTAGCCACAATGGAAGACATGAAGAAGATAACGGTCAGCGTTGAAGCAAATTTGCTGACCAAGAGGGCTAGAGCAAAAGCAGAGAAGAAGGTCACATAAAAGAAGAATCTTCCTTGGTAGATCAGCTACTTTGGAAGGTAGAGCAGATGCTTGAAAGGGTGAAACTTGACAAAACTAAGCCACAAGTTAGAAATCCTAACTTCCATGGTCAGAAACAACCACAATATAGAATAAGACAGAGAGATCAGCGAGCCCAAGAGCAGACTGCACAACAGCCAGTTCAGACGCCTTTGAAGCGAAATTTTGTGCATGGACCAGAATCAGATGAGGACGGAAATATAATAGGTGAAGAAAATCACCTCTTTACTTCGGATGATTTTCCTATTTATCTCACTGAGTATGAGGAGTATGCAAAATGTTCAGCTGTACACAAAGACGTAGATTTCGTTCTAGAAAATGATACCATCTTGGAGGAAGAATCAGATGAGTACCAAAGAGGCTATATGAATACTCTGTCCATCCAGCAGCAGCGATATTCACTTAGAAACAGAGATGTGCGGTCAAACCAATTCAGAAAAGGAAGGATGTTGAGGCATCAAAGAATGATTCATCAGTTACACAAAGGAAAGGAAAGGAGGCGGTTGATCTGTATGGCAGCAAATCACCATTAGCAGAACAATCACATCAACAAGTTGCATCGAAAGAAAAGGAAAGGAAAGAAATCCCAGTCAAAGAGGTAGAAAAGATTCTCGCTTTTAATTTAGAGAATGAGATTTCTAAATTAAAGGTATCCATTCCCTTGACTGAAATAATGAGGAACAACAGTTATAGAGGGCAAGTATCTAAAATGTTGAATTTGGACCCAATGTCCAACATGGTGAATGTCAAAGATGATCAATCTGAAATGATTTTTGGGCTAGCATCGAATGGTGAGTCTCCTGATAGCGATGTGCCACCTTTTTATATCAGTTCAAGATTGCATGATTTTGTGTTACATAATGCCATGTTCGATTCTGGAGCTTCTCACAATCTCATGCCCAAGGCTATCATGGATAAACTGGGTTTGGATATCACCCAGCAATACCATGATCTCTATTCATTTGATTCCAGTAGAGTAAGATGTATAGGGCTCATCAAAGACTTGGTTGTGAGTCTAGATCAACTCCCAATGAAGAATGTTTTGATGGATGTTGTTGTAGCAAACATTCCTCTCAGGTTTGGCATGCTTCTTTCCAGGTCTTGGGTAGTGAAATTGAAAGGGAAACTTCATCTAGATTTCTCCTATGCAACGATTCTGGTGTTTGGCTAAGTGAGGAAACTGTATCGGGAACAAAAAATGAAATACATGATCACAAGCAAGGAGAAAAGAATAAATCATTCGATTAATTATGTACATACAGATTTAGATTCTTTTGTTTTGTATTCAGATAGTTTCAGTGATATCGATAGTCAGTTAGTAGAAGCAAATGATATTCTGGAAATAACAGAAAATTTCAGAGGAATTTTAAAGAAAGAAGAACAAGAACAGCAGAACACCGTTGGGCAATCAGCTGAAAGTAATGGACAACAAGTAGACAAGGCACAGTAAACAGATTTCTAACACTTGTAAGAGGAGGAAGAAGGTTTGTGGACCATGGATTTCAATGGAGTAGTGGGAAATGATGGCGCTGGAATTGGAATTTGGGTACGCAGTCCTTTCTCCACCCCGAATAAAGTCCCTAGTAACATGCGGGTTTGCTCTTACAAGTTGGCTTTTGATTGTTCAAACAATGAAGTTGAGTATGAAGCTCTGATTGCTGGCCTAAAGATTCTAAGAAATTTGAATGCTAAGAGGATTTCAGTATATGGCGACTCCGAATTGGTGATCAAGCAGGTCAGAGGCGAATATCAAGCAAAACATCCTAGGATGCGGGCTTATCGTAATGCAGTTCTAGACATCCTAAAATTATTTTCAGAATACACCTTAACATGTGTGCCTCGTATACAAAATAGTATTGCTGATGATCTTGCTAAGGCAGTGAGTAGTTTGAAGATCCCAGTGAACTCCAGCAATAAATTTGAAATCCATGTCAAGCATCATCCAGCCATTCTAGATAATCAGAGATATTGGCAAGTTTTCCAATATGATGAGGAGATTGATGATTTTCTGCAAAACAAAGGCAAGTTCAAAGAGACCTCAATTGATGTAGAAAATGACGATGGTAAAGGTAATGGTACAGATGAGGTGCAGATCAATGAAATGGATGTTTTGCAGCTGAAGAATAACGTTATTCCTAAAGGCTTGATACCTTTAGAAGAAATTTTTGATCAAGATGATGTAGCCTGCAAGCCAACATTGCAGCCAACAGAGAAGGGTGTGGAAGAGGTCAATATCGGAACAGCTGCTAATCCTAAATTGGTAAAATTGTCCAAAGCATTGCCACTCAAGATCAAGGACAAATATATCAGTTTGTTGTCTTCTGTTTGCTTGGGACTATTTTGACTTAAAGACATATGATAACAGTACAATTCAGCACACTATACCCATCAAGCCCAATCAAAAACCATTCAGACAGAAGTTGAGAAGGCTAAATCCAAATTTGTTGCCATCTATTGAAAAGGAGATCAACAGGTTGTACAAATCAGGAGTCATTGTTCCCATCAGATTTTCGGATTGGATCTCTAATTTGGTGCCCATATGAAAGAAGATAGGTGAGATTCACTTATGTGTTGATTTTAGAAATCTCAATAAAGTTTCATTGAAAGACAACTATCCACTGCCCAAAATGAACCATATACTTCAGCGAGTAGTGGAAGCATCTCGTATGTCACTACTTGATGGTTACTCCGGATATAAACAAGTTTCTGTCCATGAAGATGACTGAGACAAGACAATGTTCACCACTCCATGGGGAACCTTTCATTACACTAAAATGCCTTTGGGTTTGAAGAATGCAGGTGTCACATTTCAGCGTGCAATGGACTTGGCTTTTGCAAATGAGAAGCATGTATTTTTGGTTGTGTACCTGGATGATTTGACGGTGTTTTCAAAATCTAATGAAGAGCACATGTACCATCTAAAAACTGTCTTTCAAAAGTGCAGAAAATATGACTTATTGATGAATCCGAAGAAGAGCTTGTTCGCCATGGAGGAAGGAAAACTACTCGGGCACATTATCTCAAAAGATGGCATTCGTATTGACCCAGCACGTGTGCAATCACTTCAGCAAATCGATCTGCCCTGGAATAAAAAAGAGATACAATCTTTCAATAGTAAAATGAATTTTCTACGCCGCTTTGTACCTAATCTCGCTGAAAACATAAGAGAGATGACAAACATGCTTAAGAAGGACAACCAAGTGAAATGGACGGAGGAGGCTATAAAATCTTTCAATTTGGTCAAATTGTTCAGTATTTCATATTGTTCTCATTTGCTTCGGAGCACACTATGGCAGCTATGTTATTGCAGAAAAGAGATGATCATGAAAGACCCATCGCATTCTTCAGTAGAGCTATAAGAGATGCAGCCTTAAAATACAACATCATTGAGAAGCAAGCCCTGGCACTTGTGAAGGCATTGAAATATTTCCAGGTATATATTTTACATTCTCATATTTTGGCCTATATTCCTAACGCTGCTATCAAAGATGTTTTAGTGCAGACTGATCTGGAAGGAAGACGAGGCAAGTGGATTGCAGTCTTGCTGGAATTTGATGTGGAAATAAAGCCCACAAAGCTGGTGAAAGGATAAGGATTAGCAAAGTTAATGGCCGAATCAAACTTGCATGCCTTGGACATAAATCTGATCGCTACTATGTCCGATGAGAATGAGGAAGTATCGTCAATTTAGGTATCTGAAATGTTTGCTCTTTCTCCGTGGTATTCAAATATCATATACGTGCTTAAAAATTTGTCACCACCACCCGGCATGACTAGAAACAAAGCGAGAACACTCAAGTTGAAAGCTGCCAAGTTTTGCATTCTTAATTCCGCACTGTATTGGAAAGATCTCGGTGGCGTTCTGTTAAATTGTTTGGTGGAAAAGGAAGCAAAGAAGGTCATGGAGGACTGCCACCAAGGAGACTGTGGTGGTCACCTTTTTTGGAAGTCAACTGAAAATAAAATTCTAAGAGCAGGGTACTATTGGCCGACATTGTTTGATGATGTATATAAGATGGTCAAGCACTGTCATAAGTGTCAAATTTTCGAAGGAAAGCAGAAGTTACAGCCTTTACCACTTAAGCCTATTGAGGTGAGTGCTCCTTTCCAGCAATGGGGATTGGATTTCATTGGTGAAATTCATCCCGCTTATTCCGGTCAGCATAGATGGATCCTCACAGCGACAATGTTTTTCACAAAATGGATCGAGGCAATTCCCACCAGACAAGCTATAGATGCGGTAATCATTTCATTCCTTGAAAATAGCATCTTGTCTCGCTTTGGTTGCCCGAATAAGTTAATCACTCAAAACGCAGCAGCTTTCAAATCAAAAAGGATGGTGGAGTTTTTTCATAAATATCATATCATTTTGGGTCACTCAACTGCCTATCATCCGCAAGGCAATGGATTGCCGGAGTCTTCGAACAAATCATTGGTCAACATCATCAAGAAGCTACTGGAAATAAATAAGAAGAGCTAGCATAAGAGGTTGGTCAATGCACTTTGGGTAGATCGGGTCAGTCAGAAGAAATCCATTGGTACGTCACCATTTGAGCTTGTTTATGGAGTTGATACAATATTTCCTACCTCTCTCGCTTCCCCGGTAGTCAAACTTCTTCAGGAGGCTGGCAGTGAAGAAGATCCCATGCAGAGAAGGTTGAATAAAATGGTCCACTTGCAGCAGACCAGAGAAGAAATTTTCAAGAACACATCCAAATTGCAGGAGAAAATCCAAAAAATTTATGACAGAAAGGCAAAGGTGGACAAATTTCAGTTGGATGATGTAGTGTTGAAGTGGGATACAAGGAATGAGGAAAAAGGTAAGCATGGTAAGTTCGAGAACCTCTAGAAAGGTCCCTTTAAAATTGCAGCATATTGGGGTCAGAATGCCTTTCTTCTAAAGGAAATGAACGGGGAAGATTGTCCAGGAGGGCTGATCAAGGGTCGGCTGCCCAAATGGTACCATTTCTGAGTTATTAATGTTGCTTCCACTATCACTGTAAATACCATTTTATTTCAGTTTGGTTAGAGTTTGTCAAGTTAGTGTTCGAGTCATTTCAATGTCAAATTTGAGTCAGTTTTTTGGACATTTCAGTTTCATAAATGATTCAGAGTCCTGTGTTGTTTGTCGAAATAATAACTACATAGACCAATGGATGAAGGCACTGTCTAGCTCTTCCAGAGATCTACTATTCTTGGCACCTCCAAGGAGCTACCATCCCCCATTGGAACCAATGTTAGAGTCGGTTTGGTCAGTCCTTCGTCAGAGATCAAAACTCTTTATTCATTTCATTTCTAGGAGTCTCGCTCCATTCACTCAGCTGCATTCTACTAGGGGCATGCCATAATCTGATGGAAAAGGTCATGCTAGTCATTTCCCCTCATGTCTGGCTCCTGCTGGCTTAGGTCTTTTGTCAATGATCACTAAAGTCCATGACAGTCAAGGTCTGGTCCTTTAATGGACAAAAGTCATTTTCGATCATTAGGTCTAGGGATTAATCAATTTGGTCTTTAAACATATCCAATAAAGCCATGTAGGCCGGAGTGAGGCCTTGACAAAGTTATGATTCAGAGAGTTTCATCGTCATGTTGATAGACTTCAACTGTTCTTCAAAACTCAATTTTGAAGAAAAGTCAACCAATGTCATTTGTGATAAAATTTGCAAAAAAGTCATTAGTTGATTTCTTTAGGTGCATTCATGGTTTCCATGGCCAAATGCTCTATCATGCAAGCCCTGTAAAGAGTGCTGAAAATTTCATCATTTGAGTGAAAAATTTAAAGGGAAAAGTGAAATTCAGTATTGCTTTAAGTCAGTGAAAAAGTGTCAAAACATAAAATTAGCAACATGGGTTCTTGAAGAGGAAAAAATTAAACCCATGACTTCAAAGCCTTTATATACAAGTTTCCACCAAAATCAAAGTCATTGTGCAAATCAAGTGCATAGGGAAACACTGCAAAGAATTGAGAGAACAAAATGCATGTTTGGAGTGAGTTGGACGCAGTTTCCAGGGTACGCCGCACACACAGAGGGGCGCGACACACACATAGGGCGTGGTACACACAGAGCCACCTCACAACGCAAATTTTCAACGGGCGCGGCGCACACCCAGGGCATGGTGCACTGGGTTTGGCGTATGACGCACACCCACAAAGGGCCGAAATCGTGCCAAATTTCCTCAAATTGCTTGTGAAGCCCCTGAAATTGACAGGTAGGCTCTATATCATGGCTTTCTCATCAAATTTTATGAATGATATAGTGTCCCTTGGCTATGTTTAATTGCCACAAAACTCATAAAACCAACCACTCAAAAAACATCAAAGCCTTGGTGGCTAGGGTTGCAAAATTGTGGTGTTAGTGCCAAGGTTCCATTTTCACTCCTCATTTTTCCCTTGCTTGCCATTTTTCCCTATCCCCCCTTTCTCATTTTTCCTATTATCCCTACCCTAAAGCACTACCAAATCATATTCCAGATCCCCTCCTCTTATTTATCAACATAACACCCTAAAACCATACCTTGTCAAAACCCAAAAACCCTACCCTATCAAATACCCAAACCCCCTACATATCCCTAAACAAACTTCTCCCCATAACCCCTATTCCCATCATATTACTCCCCTCCTAATACTCCCTTTTTTCATTGTTCCCCTTGCTAGCAGATATCACAACAACACCTAGCTTCACACCATCATTAAAGGGAAGCCCAAGTCCAGTACACACAGTAGTCATGGCATCTAAGCATTCGTCAGAGTATGAGATGGAGACACAAAGTGATTCATCCTCAGAAGAACAGGCTCCCAGGAGACATCACAAGAGTGGAAAACATGTTAGGGATGAGCCAACTACCCTCACTAAATTGTAGGCCTGCCCTCTTGCCATGTCATGTTTCCACCATATATCATGTTTTGAATTTTGTCAAAGGGTGGCTAATGTTAGAGTTCATCATGAGTTGGCCTGTCTTTTTGTGCTTCACCTACATGGAGGTCAGTCTATCTTGGTCAGGGTCACCTTCACATTGACACCCGAAACTATATCAGTGGCAACCGGCATACCGAATGTTGGAGAACAGTGGCACAAGAAAAAGAAGGTGGATAGGCAACACTATGAGCCTTACATTAAGGCCAGATTCTTGAGGCAGCTCAGAGGAGTCTTTCCATTCAGATATTTGAAAGATGAGTATGCTCCACTCATGAAATTGATCATGAAATACTTCAGCTGTGAGGGGAGGTTCTCTCGTCTATATGCCTATCACATCAGGTTGCTCATGCACTTTACCAGGGTGTGGATGATGAACCTCCCATTTTTCATTTGCAGGAACATAGAGAGGATGAACACCTTCATGCAGCATAAGACCCCTCATCAGCAGCTTAATAGTGTTTATCACTTTGCTCTTATCCGGATTTTAGTGGATCATCAGTTGGGATTGCAGGGCATTGCTTGGGAGGATTTCATCTCCCATGACCTCTTCAGCACTTCACAGGTACTATCAGAGGAAAAGCATGAGATAGGTGGTCCTTCTCATTAGTATGAGCACCATGAGACCACTACTATGCTAGTATTCGTTACATATCAGAGAGGCAGTAGGCACTGGTTTGCAGCAGCAAAGCGAGTGTTATCTCCACCCGGGGTGGAAGGAGCTGCGCTTCTGGAATCGACGACACAGGTATAGGACAAGGGCAAGAGGCCCATGCATGACAAGGGGCCATCAGGTGAATAGGAGGCCGACTTCATCCTCATTCAGGATGACGATGCAGATGTGGAGAGTGTCAAACTTAGGATGACCATTCAGGAGCAGAACACAGAGATCTAAGACTTTTCACTCAATTTGGAGAGGGCCAAATGGATCATCATGTATTTGGAGTAGAGGAAGAAATAGCTTGAGGTCCGGCATGATATCATGGAGCTGCAAAGCATCCATGAGAATCAACAAGCTACCCAACAAAGGAGGATCAAGCTCACTACCTTGGAGCAAGATATTAACAATGACCATGAGTCTTGGCTCGAGCAGATCAACATGCACCTTGAGAGACTGCTGGAGAAGGCTGAAAGAAACAAAACCATACTGAGGAGGATGGTTTATCATTACAGGGCACGAAACATGAGTTCGAAGGCTCAGATAAGGATCTTGAAGGCAAAATTGAGCAAAGCAACAAAGAGGCAAAAGAGCCAAAAAGAGAAATATCAAATTTGAATCTTGGTTGAATCCTCTGTGGCCTAGCATAGTGCCTCTTAGAGAACCTCCATCCCAAATTTCAAGAAATTTGGGGCAATTTTGGTCACATGACAATTTTTTGGTCACAACACAGGTTTTTTCTCCCTGTGCGCCGCGCCACTGGCGCGACGCTTAGGATTGGGAGCTCCAAATTGGAAATGGCTTGCATTTTTGGATTTAGCATGAAAAATCGTGACTACTGGTGCTTGGACAAGATATTTGGGCATGATTTGAGTCTCCGGGAGGCCAAAAACACCTAAAAAATGACCTCTCTACCCCTATTTTGACACACAGGAAGTAGTCTTGGGAGAATGAAGATTTGGAGTAGAAAATGAGCACCAAATTCAAAAATTATACTTGGGTTGGAAAGTAGACAGGCCAAGCTTTCCAACAATCACACATGGGCACATTTTGGACTCTTGTAGGTGCCTCAAAAAAACCTCCAAAGTGGCACGACACATATAGGGAAAAAGGCCAAATTCACCTCTGTTTCGCGAAATTTCGATTCGCGACTTTCTCCAAGTGGGCCTGCTCATCTACACTTCACTTTTTTCAGCAACTAAGGCAAATTCTAAAGAGTTTGGCTTCTATCCAAGTGGAAAAGGAAGGAAAACAGTCACCCAAGCCATTTGTCACTTTTGTAATGCTACACCTGCAGCTAATGGTTGGCTTTCCACCTCCATTTTGTAATGATTTGAGAAGCTCCGCAACTCTTGGTCGTTCTATTTCCTCATGGCATATTCTATATATGATATGCAAACCATTTGCAAAGGGTTGGTTGGCTTGTAAATTCTGGGAGACTATGGGAAAGAAACTCTGTTTCTTCATTGTATATTTTGATAGAGGATTAATGAAAGGCAACGGCTCTGTTTCACGAGATTCATGTGGTTGTGAGTGTAGAAAATGTGTCTCTTATGTTTATGTTTCACAATGCATTTCATATTCATTTCTAGTGAACTTTTCTAAGTTAGATAAGGTAGAATTCATTTTTATTGCTCTGCTTGTGGGAAAATTTCATGTTCATTGTTCTTTCTTCTATTGAAAAGGATTCATTTAGTTATGCCCTTTTCACTCTCCTAAGCAATCTCTCCATTCCGCGTTATTTCAAACTAAATTGCTAGACTTTCCACCTATCTTGCCTCACGAAGTAATCTGTGCCTTTGTATTAAATTCTCTATTCAGTGATGTCTATTAGTCCCATACCATCCCAGAAACTAAGTCATTCATAAAAAATTTCTTCTTGTACCCATATTTACTTACTAGCCTAAGATCAATATTCCACTATAAGTCATCTCAGACCGTTTCGTTTACTTATTCACTGAGCGTGACTCGGAGAGAGCCCTCTCCTGTTTTGGTAGGGCTAGCTACCAGACTGAGCGTGGTTTGTGGTTACCCTGAATTTTTCCTTCCTTCAGCCTAAGGCGGATTTGGGTGCTAACATGTTGTAATCCTTCCACCTTGCAACTTCAACTTGAACTTTATACGATCAACAATTCTAGCTTTCCTATCATCCCCTAAGAAAACATCACCACTATCATATTTCTCATGCTCGCAGAACCACTATCTATGGGGAGTGAAGTGAAAGGATGCACTTGATTCAATTAGCCATGCCTCATGATCTACATGTGTACTTGAAGAAGAAGCCAAGTACACATCCCAACCTTCATCTGAGGTGGTTTTTGCCTCTGCAGAAGTAGCATCATTAGATCCCTTTCCTTTCTCAAGAGCTTTAGATTTAGAGTCCCTTTTGAAGTGCCTTCATTTTTGCATTTCCAACACACCTTTACAGGGTCTCTTGGAGAATTAGATCTCCCTCTAGATTTATATCTCACACTCGAGGAATTTTATTTTTTTTATTTTTTTTTTATTTTTTTTAATTTTTTTTTTCTGGGACCATCCACGTACAAACAAGGCATCACCATTCTGTCCCTCCATATTTTTCTGTCTCATCTCCTCTGACAAAAAAGATGAGACTATTTCATCAAATAGAAAGGCAGTTTCATTGCTACCTATTGCAACAACCAGATGATCCCTTGAATGTGGTAGAGAACACAACAAACTGATGCACTTATCTTCATCTAAAATTTTAATATCAACAAATAATAACTGGCTTACCATAGTACTAAAGGCATTCAAATGCTTTGTCATCGAGTCTCTATCTTTCATCCTCAGGTTATACAACTTTTTCTGAAGGAACAATTTATTCATGAGAGACTTATATTGGTAGAAAGTCCCTAACTTTTCCCACAAAGCCTTCGCCAAAGCTTCCCATGAATGGATGGATTCCCTTGTAAGCCTAAGAACTAAGCTCAAAAATCGCAAGGATGATAATGAGAAACTTATCAATTCTAAGGAAAAGCAATAAGAGATTAATTTTATCATGCTTGACTTACAATGACTAAGGTAGTGCAAACCAAATGTCAGTACTTTTGATAGGCACCAGTCCATATAGGTTCATAGTCCTTCTAAAATTCATAAGTATGGACCAATAAATAGTAAGGACGAAGGAAGAAAAGCAAGAAGGACACATAGGTATCTCAATATGGATAGAACCAAAGAGGATGCCTCAAAAGAATCCTCTAAAGGAGAAAATAATGGTTTTGAGAAGTTGGCTGGTACCAAAAAAATCAAGACAACATAAGTAGAAAAAAAGGACTTAGAAGATAATATTGTTAAAGAATTTAAGAATTAGAAACCTCTTAATTTTGATGGAGAAGTTAAAAATAGTGATTATGTACAACTATGGCTTCTAGGCCTAAAGAATTATATTAGAGTGCATGATTACTCTAAGTACATGAAGGCACTAGGGGTCATATTCAACCCATGTGGAAGGGTGATATATGGTGGGAAGATCTAAAGAATGTTAAGGAAATTCAAAATATGAATATGACTTGGAGAAATTTTGAGAGGAACTTGAAAGATATATAATTGTTTTGGAGGTGTTATGACAACAAAATCAAGGTATTTGATGAGCATAAACTAGGAGGAAGCATATGCCAACAAATTCAAGGAGTTGTTGAGGTATGTGCATTATATCAAGTTTGAAAATTTAAAATTACAATGCTTCCTTAGTCAACTTCCAAAATCCTATCAAGACATAATATATTTTGATGAGAGAAGGACACTTGAAGACACCACCCAGAAAGTAAAGTATTGTCATTAATAATCCAAGAATAAGATAGAGTTTTAGATGAAACAGAAGAAGAAAAAAAAAATTGAAAGGAAAGGGAGAAATATTCTCATGCTATGGGAAAGCTAAGAAATATGTTAAGTTCATCGTACCTACTATAAGTGAATTCTAATAGAATTCTCCTACCCATAGTGAGAATAACTCAATTTGGCTAGAAAAGGTGTAAGATGAGGAACCAAGAAAGAAGCCATTAAATTGTTGTGGTTGCAGGGAAGAGAAATGGTTAAAGGATTGCCTACACTGAAGACAAGAGAGAAAAAGCGTATACAACATCCAAGAGGATACCATATTCAATGATGTGCCACAAAATGTACCCTAGATTCATGAAGCGTGGAAGAAAATAAATTGGACCAACAATTCCCTATGATAGAAATGGATGGTATACTTGGCAACCATCCTATATAAAATTTAATTGAAATTAGTTCTAGCCTGAGCTATGTTATTCGACAAATTCTGGAAGCTTGGGTTTTATAAAGGAGGCCACATAGTAATTCGTGGCTACTTTACTTAGCCATCAAAGTCAAGAGGAAAGTGAAATATTCTTTACTTTGAGATGAGTGGCTGACCACCAAAACCACCAAAACTATTTTTCCATTAGGGTCCTATGAATTTCTAATCGACAGAGACTAGCTAGCAACACATAGAGTGAATTTAGATGGTTATAGAAAAATATTGGAATGTATAGGTGATGAAGGAGTGTAAAGGTTGTTGCATGAAATAAGGAAGTCTATCTCTATAAGACAAAGTTTAGCCTTGTAATTAAAGAAATATTGTAGGAAGGGATACTGCTTGTATTCGGTATAAGTGACAAGCTTAGAAGGGGTCAACAAACTAATAATTGAATATCACCCCATACTTTAGGGATATAATAATGTGTTTCATGAGGAGGTTCTAGGCCCAACCCTTAGAAACAATATTGATTTCTCAATAGATCTCATTCCAGGAGCAATGTTTGTGTCCATGGAACCTTATATATGAGCACACTTGAGTTAGTGGAGTTGAAAATTTAGCTAAAAGAGATGCTAGAAAAAGCGGGTATTCAACCCATTGTATTAACTTAAGAAGATCTAGAATTTTTTGTGAAAAAAGGATAACACTCTTAGGTTTTGCATTGGATATAGAGAATTGAATAAAGTGACTGCCAAAAATAAGTATCCATTTCCTAGGGTTGATTTCCTATTTGACCAATTAAGAGGGGCCACAATATTCTTGAAAATAGACTTTAGATTTAGGTATCATCAAGTCTAGATCAAGGAAAAATATATTCATTTGGTAGCATTCAGAAACCAATATGGAAATTTAACTCGTAGTTATGTTGTTTGGATTGGTAAAATCACTAACCACATTTACGTTCCTAATGAATAATGTTCTTAGAAAATACTTGGATGAGTTTGCCTCAATATTTATTGACAATATACTTGTGTATTCAAAGAATAGGGATGGGCATGAGGGACACCTGGATGTTGTGTTTCAAGTGTTGTAGGAGCATAAGCTATATCCCAAGCTCGACAAGTATAATTTCTTCCAATTGCAAGTGCACTACTTGGGCCATGTTATTTCAAAGAAGAAGTGGCAATTGAACCTGAAAATATCAAGTCCATAGTAGAATCGCATACTCCCTAGAATTTACTATAACTTATATATTTCATTGGGATGGCTAGATATTACATGATATTTATACATGGATTCTCAAAGATTGGGTGTGACACCCCCATTTTTTCTTTCGTTTTACTAATTTTTCGTAATGAAGACTTATAATGTTGGGGTCCCAGCATTGATGTTATGACTTGAAATTTTATTATGTGATGTACTGTTCTATTTTACTAATAACAATTCTAGAGATAAAGGAAGGAGGAAACCAATAGATCATGATTCCTTGGGGAGGGGGGAAAACATTACTGGGGAGGAAAAGATGCAAGGTGGGGTGGGATAAATCCTATCCTTTCTTGAATAAATATTTTACCTTGATGTGGTGGTTGGTATTCCCAAGAAACTTCTATAAAATGATTGGGAGGATGAAGAGTTAAGTTGTGATTATAAAAAGAAGACGGAGGAGAAATTAAGGGGTTCATATTCTTGGTTCTTCTTAGTTCTTAAGGTTTTATTTTCTCTCTATTCCATTTCTCTCTCATAGATTCCTTTCCCTCTCAATTAGAAATTTGAATTAGAAACATAATTGGTGGAAAAACTTAGAGAGTTTGTGACCTTGTGTCTATTTAATAGTTGTGAGTGATATCCTATGTGACAAAGAGACTGAGTTTTCCTGTGTGTGAAGAAGAGTGACCTTCACATTTTGTGTTAAATTTGGTTTGAAAACTATGTGCTAAATACTTGAGTTTAATTTCTCCTCAAGACATCAATATATAGCATGATGGTGTCCAGATGTAAGAAGGGTTACAACATAATTGAGCCTATGGTGGGATGGAACATGTCTCACCCAGGCTAATCTCTAATAATTTTTGGGGTACATTAGATAAATATTTATTTTTGTGTTAATTATATTTCTAGTATAGATGGTTTAGTGATGTGCACGATTATTTAATTACCATTTTTACAAACTTTTTATGTACATGCATTTACCCTGCAACAAATTAATCACGGTTTTAGGTTTTATATTAGTTGATTGTAGCTTTTGATAGGTATTAAATTTTGTAACAACATTGGTTGAGGAAAATAGGCTTCCTAAATATTTTTGTAAATGGGTCTTGTAGGAATTTATGCTATAACTTTTATTTTTGGATGTTATAGAAGCTAAAACATGGACCCTAGTGAGGGGAACTATCATTGATCATATGATATAATGTTTATATCTTAGGTAATGAAATTTTAGGAAATATGATCATAAGAAGTTGGGCTTCCAAAATTCATCTTTAAACGGGTCATGTTGGAATTTTTACAATAAATTTTCTTCTACAAGGTTCCAAAAGCTTAAGCTTGGACCATAGTCAGCGGAAATCCTACTAATCATTTGGTCCAACTTTAAGATCTTGGGTCATTATATTTTAGGATATATGAGAAGATGAAGTTGATATTCCTATATGCTCCAAAAATAATGCATCAAATAGTTCACGTTGGCAATTTTCTATAACTCTTCTTCTGGGACGTTTTAGAAGCATAAACTTGGACTATAATGGTGGGAAATTAAATGGATTACTAGGCATACATTTTAGATCTTGGGTCACAATATTTTAGGATATATGAACATAGGAATTTGAGCTTCCTGATTCTCCTAAAATCATGCATCAAATAGGTCATGTTAGAATTTTTGTTATAACTTTTCATATGGGATATTCCATATGGTAAAACTTGGACCATAGTGAGGAGAACCATCACTGATCATTTGGTGTAGTTTTCAGAACTAAGACTACTATAATTTCAAAGGGGAAATTTCTACGTCAGTTTGTATGGGAAGTGCTTGAATAAATGGCTACATGGTATAATGATTCATTGCATACAAAATGTTTGATAAAATGTCCTATTGAAAATGTTGTTTTCTGAATGGGGATAGAATTGTTGTATGATAACAATGTTGTAGGTGATTTATTCATATTTGCATGAAAATCATTTGAAGAAATGCGCTAAAGGTGTTTTATTACAATTTGCACACAAAATGTTTGGTAAAATAACTCAAAGGCAAAAATAAAAATTTGCATGATTGGGTGGTATATCTCAGTTAGTATGTTACAAGTGGAATCAAAACGCTATTTCTTATTTTTTTCCATATAATATATTTGATAAAATATATAATAGAAAAATACTGGTTAATTGGTAGTATGCAAAGTATACAAAGTGTCTGGCAAAATGTATGAGAGATGAAAATGATGTTTTTGCAACTTTGGTTAGGATAAATTTAGTATGGGTATGTGAAAAAGTAGTACCAAAGAATGGTTGAAAACTAGCCAATAGGAGCTCAAGGATAGATTAAATGGGATTTCTGATACTATGTTACAAAGCAATATCAGTGCTAAGCTTCATCATTAAAATTTGATGGGCTCAAGTATAGGAAATAATTTAAGTTGTAAATTAATAACTATGCGTGCATGTGTACTTAAGTGAAATTTAATTATTGTATATATCAATACGGTGATGTTACTTGAAAATTCACTTGAGTTTAAAGTAGTGAGATAAACATGTAGGATGTAGACTAGATTCCCTAAAGAAACCAAATATAATTGTAAAATTTTATGGTCACGTGATGCAGTCATACCAATGAGGGGGAATCTCTTAATTTTTCATATGTTGATGAATATTAGCATGGGATTGATAAAAATTCAAGATATTAAATAGTTCAAATATTCATCTCCATTGAATAGATATTAAATAATGATATGCTATATGCATGAAGATATACTAGATGCATATAGTAGGATATGTGCATGCATAAAGATTTAGTGTAGGTTGTGTTGGGCACCAAATATACTTATCTTTTCTTTACATTTTTGCCCATCATTTCATCCTTTTGCACCAATTGATTGAATTTATTTTGATAAACCTATGAGGTAACCCTTCTTTTTAATGTCTCTTGGAATATTTAATTGATGAAGTAAAGTCACAGGGGTTTTGCCTATGCGAACTACTAAAACTTGTTATTTCCACAGATTCTGGTGAACAGGTATCATCTTCACAACTTGTAGCAATAGTCTTGTGTTCACAGCAGTTGTCCAATAATGTTGTAACAACATAACCAACACGCACCTGCATTCAAGCCTATTTTCGATCTTTTCTGTTCTCGCTTTCTTCACAATTAGTTGTTGTTTTGAATTGTTGTATATTTTGGGCATTAGTTTCTAGGTTTTGGGGAATATATCATTCCCATGTATTTGTATAAAAGGGGTTTTATTCCTGTGGGAAGGGAAAGACGCACACAGATATATATTGTAACTATTGTTTTTTACATATTAATCAAATACTAGTAGTTTTGATGTTCTCTTCTTAGCTATTAATTAATGTAGCCTTGATCACAGAGCTGGGCCCACTCTTCTGATCAGGTGTTGTGTATTTATTTTTATGCGTGCTATTTCATTTATTGTGTGTTCATTTTTCATTGTTGTTACAGATCTCTTTGATTGTTGCGAATCCTTTTTTCTAAGTTCTGCAATTTATTTCTAATTCCTGTTACAATGATGCTTTGATTTCTTAGTCACGAATCCTTGGATGATGTAAGATTGTAACCTTGTTCCTGCATATACCTTGCATGCTACCTTGAAATTATAGACACCTGGATTGATGAATTAATGTGGAAAAGGGTTGAATAGTTCATTCACACTCAAACACCAACATTTTGGCATCATTTCTGCGGAAGGCTAACAAGGTGCAAGACACGATCTGTATTGACCATAGGATCAATCTCTCGTCTTAGGGAGGGAAGTGCTACCCTGCTCTAAGTCTTGAGCTTAGTATTTTTTTATTTTTGTTCCTTTTCATTGTTTTTGGACCGACTTTCTTGCTTTTGTTAGTCGTTCTAAATTTTTATTGAGTTGTTAAAACCCAATATCTCGTCTTTGGGAGCGAATGGTCCTTTGACACCTTGCTCGAGGTCTTGAGCTTTAGAATTCTTTTTATGTGTATTATTTTCTTCTCTCGTTTGTCGTCCTAGGGAAGGAACAATCTTTTGACACTCCGCTCTAGGTCCTGAACCTTAGGTTTCTCCTTCGTTGTTCTCTTTTCTTGTTTGTTAAAAACCGATCTCTCGTCCTGCGGAGGGAATGGTCTTTTGACACCCTGCTCTAGGTCCTGAGCATAGTGATTTAATTTAGATGTTTCCTACTCACAAACATGCATGAATAGAGATTTGAATAAAAGGGGCAGAGGAAAAGCCCTGAAGAAAGGAGGATAGGATTTAGGAAGGAACACTTATATCCAATAAATCATCGCAAAAAATTAATCAGAGGCATATTCTCGTGCTTTTGTAAGACCAGGGGCTCAAACCAAATCAGAGGGACAATATTTTGAATAGCCAGTGCTATCCACAATACCTCCTATTAATTTAATACAACAAACCCTTCTAGCAGCAGAAGAAGTATGAAACAATATACTTGATGAAGGAGTACCCCTGTTGGTAACAGAGGAAGAAGAAGTTGCAAGCATAAGATTTGAGGGACTAGCCCATTCTAGTAGGGGAGAAGAAGTTGTAGAGAAGGGGTTTGAAAAATCAAGTCATTGTCAAGGAGGAAGAAGTTGTAGAGAAGGGCTTTGAAAAATCAAGTCATTTGTCAAGGAGGAAGAAGTTGTAGGGATATCCATTTCACCACGGGATAAAGGGAGTGTTGTTAAGGCACCTCAAACTTCTGTGATAAGACACCCTCCATCATTCCATGTAGAACTTGCTGAAATCCCCAGTGTTTATTGGAGGATATTCATGGCACCCACAACCTCTACTATTAACTTCCCAATTCGGGATTTTGGGACTGGTGCACCAATGAAGCCCATTCCCTTGAAAACTTTACCTAGCTTTCATGGGCTGACTTCTGAAGATCCCAATAGGTTCTTGTTTAAATTTGATATTTTATGTCGGGGATATGACTATATAACTGATGCTCAGAAACTAAAAATATTCTTTGCTACACTAAAAGGGACAACCCTGTGATTTTTTATGGGTCTAGGAGGAAATACTATCTCCACATGGGATGAGATGAAGACCTCTTTCCTAGAGAAGTATCAGGATTAACGCAAATCTTGGGATATTAAGGAAGAACTTTTTTAGTTCATGCAGAAAGAAGATGAGAACATGGAGGATTGTGTGGAACGTTTTAAGTACACATTACAAAGATCAGGTCATTCTAACCTGGATAAGGACATTTTGAAAATTATCCTTCTCCGGGCCTTTCAAGAAGACTCTTTGGGGCTATTAAACATAGTAGGAAAGGAAGATATATCAAAAGAGGACTTTGATACCATCTGTGAGTTGTGCATTCAACGCTCAAGGGGAGTTGCAAGGAATAAAAAAGGAATTCTGTCAACAAAAGTATCTGATGGAGGTGTCACAAAAGCAGAAATTGGAAACCTGTTGGATAACTTAAGGACTGATATCTTGAGTACCCTCTCTGCATAGATGGACACATTGCAAGTAAAACATAAACAGATGGAATTGGAAAAGACTATGGCTATATTTTGCTCAAAGTGTAGAAAGAAGCATTGTTAAATTGGCAACTAGGGCCAAACTCCATGTGGGTCAGCTTATTTATGGAAGCTGATATTTTTATTGGATCTCTCTCATCGAGAGGTGTAGGATCGATCCAAAGATCATCTGATTCTGATAAGTATTTATGGAGATATGAATTTATTTTCATTATGGATTTATTATCTAGCCAACCAGCAATTGAGGTAGGCTCAAGAAGCCCAAACATCATGTCTATTCAACCTATACGTTGTAGTATACATTGAAGAGGATTTGATGTCATTTGTAACACACATTGAGGTGATCTCCTCCTCTCCACGTCTTGGGTTTTTGGAGTAGGAGAGAGACCCCATGATAATGTATGCTGGCCTATGATGCCCTAGTTCTAACACACATCTATACACAACATGGAAGATAAGCCTATATATAGCAAGAAATGGACATGTTATACGCAGTCACTAAGAGGCATAGCCGTAGTTAGGAGGATCCCTAACACAGGTCCTAATACACAATAAAGAAGATCTTCATACAACCCTAAGACATGTTGTTTATGAAGAGATATATACGGACAACACGTAATCTGGTGAAGCCGTAGTGATAAAGGACCTTACCACATAGTGTCATGGATAATGCAGCCATGGCAACACACTCTAAGACTTATATACATGGAATATACGTTGGGCATAAATACATTATAATGTAAGGACGAGATATATATTGGAACACAGGTAAGTAAACGTAGTCAAACGCTAACCAATGTTATATATATACACATTGTGCACATGAATCATAATTAAGGTATCTACTTTGAGTTGAGTAGCCACAACAATAAGATGAAACCCTATATGCTAGTCATTACATATACACATAACATAGACTTGGATCTAGCAGCGTAGATAACACGCAGCATAACACAGAGCGTGGTACGTAGGAATGCAGTCATGGCACATGGATCTAGCAACATAGATAACACACAACATGGGATGCAAGAACACAGTCATCATACACTGTATAGAATGGTAATATATATTATGGGAGCAATTATATATATGCTTCATTGTATCAGGCATATATAATCTTCTTCAGTCATAACTACAGTCCATAATGGTTATGAAGAACGTTGGTCATATTGACAATGATAAGCAAATAATGGGACTACGTGGAGGATAGCCTAGCTGCTTTGCTAGGCTGCAAGCCATAGCAAGCAGCTAAGGCTGATATGTGTATGAACTCCATAATGAAGGAACAAAAGGATAGCATGGGCAGCACTATGAGCAGCATGATGGGCAGCCTTATGAGAAGCATGATGTATGATACATGGAGCATGGACAGTATCATGATAAACGTAAACATAAGTATGGGCAGTATGATGAAATCATGAAGTAGCACAACACATGGGCAACATGAAGTATGAGGTCATGGACAACTAGATGTATGGGAAACACAGTGATCATGAGCAGCATGATGATGCATGATGCAGCATGATGGTGCTACATGGTAAGGTACAGTAGATGAACGAAATGGATAGGTGAAGCCATCACCTAGGAGAATCAGTTGAAGCAGAATGTCTTCAACTGATCTCATGTATCATTGTTATAGGATATGATCTATGCTCAGATCTAGATAAGTCAAAGCATTGACTTCTGATGTAAATGTACTATCTCTCTCACTTTCTCTGCTGAAATTTGAAGAACATAAAAGAAGAATTGATCAAGGGTTTCCCCACTCATTGTGGGGTTTGTCCCTGGCTAGTGCCACATCTTGTGTCCTCTTGTCTTGGCATGTCTTCTGTGATTTATTTTTATGTTCTATCTGCAGTTTATCTTAATGCTAATGTGATTGCTAACTGTGAAAATTTAAATAAATTGCTCTAGCATAGAATATACCTTAAATTAACATGGTATCAGAGCTGAGGTGAAGACAATGCCCAAGCAAGAGTGAAAGAGCAATCACCAAAGATAGTTGGGACAAGACGAAAGGATCAATGGGTTCCTCATAATTCACATAGGGTGAAGTCAAAACATAACATATTATCATAATGGCGTAGCAGAACTTCTGTTGGCCTACCTAAAGATCACTTCATTGGGAATTTTGGATCTAAGGGTGGAAGGAAAGGAAGATGTCGTGGTTATGATTTTGGCCCTTATGTGAAGGGGTGTCTGAATGACAGAAATGCAGGTCATCAAAGACACGGTCGGCTCTTCAAGGAAGCAAGGAACCCCAGGTAAGAAGAATCAAATATTATTTCTGGTAAGATAGAGAAATGCTATCTTGTATTGGCCCTCTCCTTCATATTCTTTGGGGATCTGGCATATTGATTATAGTGCTTCAAGGCACTTCATCAGATAGAAGGGTGCACTCTCTAATTTGATAGAGATGGAAACAAATCATGGGATTACACTTGGAGCCGATGCCATCTATCCTTAAAAGGGAATGGAAGTCAAAGTTTTTAAGGTGGCATTCGTCGATGGAAAGGTATGTGTTTGAAAATAGAATTTTCAAAGATGATTTTGAGCTCAGGATTGTATCAAGTTGCAGGAAGTCCACTGGGGACCATGTCCATTGACACAACAATAGGGGTTTGTAAGTCAAATGGTGACAGAGATTCCTGAATTCAAAAAGAGCATGAAGGTACATGTCTGAGATGTACCAAAGGAAAATCTTAAAAAGGGACCATTTCCCTCATGTAGCAGGTCCACAAGTGTGGAACAACCCGACGGGTTTGAGATTGATGATTAGGAATCTCTCGTATGCTGGTGGAAGAAAGCCCTCTACAGCTTGAAGCAAAGCACCCCAGGCGTAATATGAGAGGATTGATAGTTGTCAGATGAAGCTGAGATTCACTAAGAGTGAAACCGATCCAAACCATTACCCAAAGTTTGAGGATGATAGACCTCTCATACTAGCACCTATGTCTGATAGGTGCAGACCCTCTCATTTGTAGAAGACAGAGGGAGTTGGATTCCAGATGTGGAATGATAAACTGCAAACCTGTGACTACCTCAAGGATCGTAAGTTATATGGTAGTGATGTCGAACTAGATTTGGGAATGCCTTTGAGTTTCATAAACTCATTCACATTGATGTTCTTGGTGAACCTCCGTCTGGACACATGTTTTGCAATTAGCATGGTGATCTCATATTTGATTGAGCCTCACTGGATTGGTGCCAAGAATATTCTGAGATATCTTTAGGAAAAATTTCTCATGGATTGAGATACACTGCCAGAAATATGAAAACTACATGATTATTCGAATGCTGACTGGGTAGGCAATGCGGAGGATCATTAGAGCACTTTTTAGTGCTAGTTCTCTTTGTATTCTACTTCGATGTAGGAAGCAGAAGTTGGTCGCTATAAGCACCACCAAGACTGAATACATGGCTACAAGTATGATCTCGTATGAAGCTGCATGGTTGCGAAAACTCTTAAGTGAGATGTTTTTTTTCTCTGTGACAACCAGAGGTGGGATTCGATTATTGAGGAATCCCATATTCGACAATTGCTCTAGTAGATATACATCAGATACTGCCTTATCTGGGATATGGAAAGTCGATGAGAAAGGAGGTTCCATGACACTGGGATGATCTACAGGTCGCTAAAGCCCTGAGGGAAAGATCAAATCTGTGATTTTCTCGAACAAATTAGAGTTGTCAAGAGACCCTTGTACAAGGGTCCTACATGTTGCATACATTGAGCTCTAGGAGCTTTGGGGGCTTGTCGTTCTTACTGGAGCAACATACGACTAGAGTGACTCACCCTCCCCTAGTGGTGTGCACTGGAATAATATGATTCGCTCTCTTGTGGGACAAGATGATTCACTCTCTTGTGGAACAGGATGATTCACTCTCTTGTGTAGCAATATGATTAGTTCCCCTGTGAGGCCTAGATTGATGTGTTCTCCATGGCGATTGTAGTAGGATTGATGTGTTCTTCTATGAGGCTTGGATTGATGTGTTCTCCCTGGCGATTGTAGCAGGATTGATGTGTTCTCCTATGAGGCTTCGATTGATTTGTTCTCCATGGCGACTATAACAGGATTGATGTGTTCTACTGTGAGGACGGGATTGATTAATTCTCCTATCGAGGCATCCTACCGATGTAGTCTAGGACTCATGGGAAGTACCTCTTATTTGATAAATAAGTAGGGAAATGAAGTTAAGAACCATAGCAGTACTGATGGATGCATATTTTTATCTACCATACTCCCTATGCTAGGATGACCTCCATTGATCTAGGATCAATGATACTGGTCCGGGACCAGTGGTACATACTCTAAGACTGACTTTGTGTCAGTGTAGTACTGGCCTGGGACTAGTGAAAGTAGTACATACTATGACACTGACTTCGGGTCCATTGAGACTGGTATGGGACTAGTGTTACACTCTCTGAGACTACGATACTAGTCTAGGATCAGTGGTAAGAGTTGTACCATACTATGACACTAACTTCAGGTCGGTTGAGACTAGTCTGGGACTAGTGGTACATACTCCGAGACTAACTTTGTATCAGTGCAGGACTGGTTTGGGACCAGTGGGAGTGGTACATACTATGATGCTAACTTCGAGTCGGTTGAGACTGGTCTAGCACTAATGATACCCTCTCTAAGCCTGTGATACTGGTCTAGGACTAGTGGTAGGAGTGGTAACCACTACGATGCTAACTTTGGGTCGGTTGAGACTAGTCTGGGACCAGTTGTACGCACGCTGAGACTGACTTCAGGCCAGTGGAGAATCTTATGATACATTCTCAATCAATTCTTCTTCTTCATGGTTTAGAAGAGCTAAGTTGAGCAGAGCAGAGCAGAGCCAGCAGAGCTGAGTAGAGTAGAGCAGAGCTAGAATAGCCAGCAAAGCTGAGTAGAGCATAGCAAAGCCAACAGAGCTAAGCAAAGTTGGGTAGCGCAATGCAGGGCACTGATGACAAAGATAGTACAGTTGGACTTATGGATCAACGAATGGAGTTCTCCATAGTTGAGAGGGAGTGTTAAATTGGAAACTAGGGCCAAACTCCATGTGGGTCAACTTATTTATGGCAGCTGATATTTTTATTGGATCCCTCTCGTCGAGAGGTGTAGGATTGATCCAAAGATCATCTGATTCTGATAATTATTTATGGAGATATGAATTTATTTTCATTATGGATTTATTATCTAGCCGACCAGCAATTGAGGTAGGCTCAAGAAGCCCAAACGTCATGTCTATTCAACCTATACGTTGTAGTATAAATTTAAGAGGATTTAATGTCATTTGTAACACACATTGAGATGATGTCCTCCTCTCCACGTCTTGGGTTATTAGAGCAGGAGAGAGACACCATGAGAATGTATGCTGGCCTATGATGCCCTAGTTCTAACACACATCTATACACAGCATGGAAGAGAAGCCTATATGCAGTAAGAAATGGACATGTTATTCGCAGTCACTAAGAGGCATAGCTGTAGTTAGTAAGAGCCCTAACACATGTCCTCATACGTAGCAAAGAAGATCTTCATACAGCCCTAAGACATGTTGTTTATGAAGAGATATATACGCACAACATGTAATCTGGTGAAGCCACAATGGTAAAGGACCTTACCACACAGTGTCATGGATAACATAGCCATGGCAACACACTCTAAGACTTATATACGTAGAATATACGCTAGGCATAAATACGCTATAATGTAAGGACGATATATATATATTTAAAACGCAGGTAAGTAAATGCAGTCAAATGCTGACCAATGTTATATATATATACACATTGTTCACATGAAGCATAATTCCTGTATCTACTTTGAGTTGAGTAGCTGCAACAATATGATGAAACCCTATACGCTGATCATTACATATACACACAACATACACTTGGATTTGGTAGCGTAGATAACACGCAGCATAACACGTAGCATGGCACATAGGAACGCAGTCATGGCATGTGGATCTGGTAGCGTAGATAACACGCAGTATGGGACGCAAGAACACAGTCATCATACGCTGTATGGAATAGTCATATATATTATGGGAGCAGTCATATATATTCTTCATTGTGTTAGGCATATATAATCTGCTTTAGTCATAACTACAGTCTAGCATGGTTATGAAGAACGCTGGTCATATTGACAATGATAAGCAAATAATGGGACTATGTGAAATATAGCCTAGTTGCTTTGCTAGGCTACAAGCCATAGCAAGTAGCTAAAGTTGATATGTTTATGAACTCCATAACGAATGAACAAAAGGATAGCATGGGCAACATTATGAGTAGCATGATGTGCAGCTTTATGAGAAGCATGACGTATGATACATGGAGCATGGACAGTATCATGATAAATGTAATCATAAGTATGGGCAGTGTGATGAAATCATGAAGCAACACAACACATGGGCAGCATGAAGTATGAGGTCATGGACAACTTGATGTATGGGCAACACAATGATCATGAGCAGCATGATGATGCATGATGCAGCATGATGGTGCTACACGACAAGGTGTGGAAGATGAACGAAATGAATAGGTGAAGACATCACGTATGAGAATTAGTTGAAGCATAATGTATTCAACTAATCTCATGTATCATCGTTATAGGAGATGATCTATGCTCAAATCTAGATAAGTCAAAGCATTGACTTCTAATGTAAATGTAATATCTCTCTCACTTTCTCTACTAAAAATTGAAGAACATAAAAGAAGAATTGATCAAGGGTTTCCCCACACATTGTGGGGTTTGTCCCTAGCTAGCACCACATCTTGTGTCCTCTTCTCTTGGCATGTCTTCTGTAATTTATATTTATGTTCTATTTGCAGTTTATCTTAATGCTTATGTGATTGCTAACTGTGAAAATTTAAATAAATTGCTCTAGCATAGAACATACCTTAAGTTAACAAGCATCCACAGAGACAATGTCCATTGAACTCCATAGAAGAATGTGCAATCTGTGAGCTGAGTCATGCAACAATTTCATGCCCCTCCTTGCCAGGATTGAAAGTGCTTTTTCAAGGGACAGGCGAAGAAATGGACCAAATCTATTTTATGCGATCCAAAAAGCCATGGCAACCTCGGCCACCAATTGTAAATCAAGGTATGTTTCTAGATCCAACTCAGTATTTCAATAATTTTAATATCGGTCCTTAGTCCATGTCTTATGCACCTATGTGACCCCAATATTAGCTCCCACCCTGGCAACAATGGGCTCGTAAAACTAGTTTGAATGGTTTATGGGCTCTGAACTGGTGTGGACCCACTCCTCCTGAACAGTTTCCCCATTCAATGCCACAACAACAACTTCAGTTGCCCTCTAATATACCTCTTAGTAATAAGCTCGTTCGCCCTCAACTTCCTATCCAACCCAATCTGAATCCTAATAATAAAGGAGCACAACAAGATGACACCCTCAACCTACCTTCATACATCATCTCTACCGCAGAACTTTATGATATGAATTTGAGATTTGGGTGGGTAGTAGATGCTCAGCCCTCACCTATTATTATTGAACAAGTTGGTAGTGAGGCTAAAGAACTAGAAACAGTTGAAGAGAAATCGAACCAAGCTAGAGAAAATTAGACATCTCCTCAGCTGCTAATTACTCAAGAACACCGAGTTTACTCGCCTTATCCTAAAATATTAGCCTTGAGTAAATAGATCCCTCAAGCTGAGTTTGACTTGTTAGGGGAGTGACAAATTCTGTATGTTAAGATCCCCTTGTTACAAGCTACGAGGGAAGTACCTATATATGCAAAAGATCTCAGGGAATATTATGCTAAAAAGCATAGAATGAAATCAAGGGACCCACTCACTATTCATGTGATGGGAAAGCTATTAGATTTTATGATGGAAAAGAGTATGCTTGTGAAATATGGGGATCTTAGGAACCCAATTCTAACTATGCAAATTAATGGAGTGGAAATTTCAAGTGTGTTGGTAGATTTGGGTTCTGCTATAAATGTCATTACTGCTGAAGCTATGCATACATTGGTTCTTCGAAACTTGAAACATACACCTACTATGTTAGAGCTAGAATATCTATCTATAGTAAAAACGGTGGGGAAGTTGGAAGACATTACAATATTAGTTGATTCATGGCATTACCCTATGGATTTACTAGTGCTACAAACGAATCCCCAACTTTTCGCCATCCCCTGATTCTGGGAAGACCATGGTTGGCAACCGCAGACGCTTACATTGGGTGTTGTTATGGGAATATGGTTATCTCAAATTGGTAGGTTACTAAAACCATTGTGTTATACCCTCCTGCAGAACCTAGCCCATCAGTGAAGCCATCTGGTTATAAGAAACCTTTACCAAGGGAAGAGTCTGAACATGAGGATGAGGAATTAAGACTAGTTCTTACTATTGGACATGACCTTCAACTAAAAAAGGAAATAGAAGATGATACAATTACCACTTTCATTAGTGACCCTTGTTCTATTTCACATTCAAATCAACAAATTCTAGAATCTGTCTTGAGCTGTGAAACATAGGAAAATTTTGAAACAACAAAGGGATTTGAAGAATTGCCTACAACTGTGTCCCTAAATAGTAATCCAAATCTATCAAAATCCCATACAAAACAACTTCTAGATGTTCTCCAAAAACACAAAGAAGCCTTTGCCTGGTACTATACTGACATGAAGGGGATTCCTACCAATCTATGTACCCATCATATATACATCAAAGAGGATTTTCGTCATGTGAGACAACCCCATAGGAGAATGAAGCCCACTCTGAAAAACATTGTCAAGGAAGAACTTCAAAAGTTGTTGTATGTAGGATTTATTTACCCCATTTCTAATAGCCAATGGGTTTCCCTGTTGGTAATTGTTCCCATTAAAAATGGTAAATGGTGGATATGTGTAGATTACAAAGAATTAAATAAGGAAACACAGAAAGACCATTTCCCTTTATCATTCATTGGTCAAGTCTTGGACACTTTGGCTGGGAAGAAGTTCTTCTCCTTCTTGGATGACTTTAGTGGGTACAACTAAATCCAGATAGCTCCCGAAGATCAAGATAAAACCAATTTCACGTGACCTTGGGGAACTTTCACATACCGAGTCCTTCCATTTGGTCTCTGTAATGCGCCCGCAACATTCCAAGAGAAATTTTAGGGATTTTCTCTAATTTGGTAGATTATAGTGTTGAGATTTATATGGAAAATTTTACTCCATATGGGGACTCATTCAAAGAAGGGTTGGAAAATCTGGAAAAGGTTCTTGAAAGATGTAAACGAGCACATGTCTCTTTGTGTATAGTAAATGCCACATGATGATGGAGGAAGGAATAGTCTTGGGACATTTACTTTCATCTCCTGGAATTCAGATGGATCGAACTAAGATAAAGGTAATATTGCACTTCCCAATACCCAAAACATCCACATAGGTATGTATCTTTATCGGTTGTGTTGGTTATTACAGGCGCTTTATAGAAAATTTTGCTAAAATAGCACATCCACTTTTTCAACTGCTGACAAAACATGCAAATTTTGTGTGGACAGATGACTGTGATGCAGCCTTTGTGAAGATCAAGGAACTTGTCTATAGGGCTCCGATCCTTTGAGGGCCAGACTAGACATTACCATTTCATATCCATGCTGATCCCTCTCATATAGCAGTTGGGGCAATTTTATGACAACAAGTGGACAAAGTTCCACATGCAGTTTACTATGTTAGTAAGAACTTGGCTCCTACTGAGTTAAACTACACAGTGACTGAGAAATAATTCCCTCTTGTCATCTACGCCATCAAAAAGTTCCAACATTATATCACCAGGTATCCCACCTTTGTACACACTGATCATGCAACAATCAAGTATCTAATGAATAAACCCATTACTCTTGGTCGTATTACAATATGGCTTCCATTACTTCAATAATTTGACATCACCATAGAAGATAAACCAGGAAAGGACAATGTGGTTGTCGATTTTCTGTCTAAACTAGATAATAATGTTGAAAGTGCACCTATAGCTTTCCAAATGAGCATCTTTTTGCAATTTCTGCTAACACTTCATGGTATGGAGATATTGCTAACTATTTTGCTACAGGGAAAGTACCTCGTCAATTTTCATACATGGAACAATGGAAATTTATCCATCATAGTACCTGATATTCATGGATGGTAGGATACCTTTTTCACACAGGGGTTGATTAGTAGATTCGGCATATGTATCTGAGGATGACATTTATGAGATATTGAAAGCTACCCATGATGGCCCTTTTGGAGGAAATTTTGCAGATAAAAGAACAGGCCACAAGGTGTTGCAAATGGGATATTATTAGCCTTCTATATTTCAGGATGCTCAAGATTATGTCTGAAGATGTGATAGTTGTCAACACATGGGGCAGCCTGGAAAATCAAATGAAATTCCATTGCATCCCCAGGTAGTCCTCGAACCTTTTTAGAAGTGGGAAATCGATTTTGTTGGACCTTTCAATCCACTTTCTCATCAAAAGGTTCACATTTTGGTATGCACTGATTATGTGACTAAGTGGGTGGAAGCTAGAGCTGTTGCAGAAGCAACAAAATAGGTGGTTGCATATTTTCTTTTTGAAGAGATTTTTGCTCGATATGGTAGTACTCCAAGGGAGATTGTTTAAGATGGAGGGGCATAGTTCACATCCCACACGATAGCAAGGCTTATGCAGAAATATGGGGTCAAACACAGGGTGACAACTCCTTACCACCCCCAGGCAAATCAAGAGGTAGAAAGTAAAAACAAGGTATTAGAAAATATCTTGACAAAAACTATAGAAATCCATCATAGAGATTGGTCTCAACAACTTTCAGAAGCTCTCTAGGCATATATAACAACATGGCAGAACACAACTAGGTTTTCACCATTTGAGTTAGTCTTTCGGAAATCCCCCTTGTTTCTAATAGAATTTGAGATCAACACGCTCATAATAGCTTTGGAAGTAGGATTAGACTTATCAAAGACCCAGAAACACTTGGCTGGAACAACTCAATGAGTTCAATGAAATTTGTTTAGTAGCTATCCAGAAAACTACTTCTATTCAATAGCAGAGAATGAAATGGTACGATAAATTTATCAAGAATAAGGTGTTTCAAACAGGAGATTGGGCACCACTCTATGACTCCCATTTTAAAGATTTTAAAGGAAAGCTTCACACTTGCTGGATGGGACCCTATGAAATGGATGCTTTGTTTGACAATGGAACAGTCAGGTTAGTTATAGTAGATGATACTCATACTTCTTTCTTAGTAAATGGACACTGTATGAAATTATACCACCATCCAACTTCTAATGATGCCTTCATCAAACATCTCTTTGATAAATTTGGTTCAATGGTTGTTGGTGCAAGTGCTCCTCTGCATTCTTTAATATATTTAATATAATATATATATATATATATTATAATAATAATATAGTATTAGGATATATATTATATTAATATATATATGCCGTTACTACTTACTTGTTTGTTTTTTGCAGGACTAATGATCAAAATTTGATGATGAGGAGCTGAATTTTTTTTCCAAGTAATAGTTGATTTTGTTACTCCACCACTACTGTTACTCCTGAAATTTATTCTAAGTGTCAGATATTGTTACTCCACCATTTTTGTTACTCCGTCGATGTTGTTACTTTGTCATTGTTGTTACTCCATCGTTGTTGTTACTCCATCAGTGTTGTTACTTCGCCGTTCTTGTTACTCCGTCGATGTTGTTACTCTGCCGGTGTTGTTACTTCGCTGCTACTATTACACTACCGCCGTTGTTACTCTATCACTATTGTTACTCCGCCAATTACTCTATCATTACTCCACCACCAGGTAGGTCGCCAAGTATGTCTCCGCTGACTCTTATGGATTCAATTAAAATATTCCATCGATGAGATACATACGTGCCATGGACGGCTACATTTAAGTTGGGGGGTTTCCATCATGAATAAATGATGGCGCATTTAAAACCATAATAATGACATATCATTACTAAATATGGTGTGAATGGTAACCCAAAAATTCTGTGATTTCATAATAATTACTTTGATGCATTGGAATTTGAATTACGTATGTCCAATAACCAGTCGGTCTTTTCCAATACATTCAAATTAATCACAGCAATTATTTCACCGTATTACCATGATTTGCCATTATTCTTCACGTTTTTCAAAAACTTACCAGTCACTTTCATTGCTTTTTACCCTACACTCCACCATGTTGTCACCATTGATGTTAATGTCATTTCTTCTACTCTCTCCCCCAATAGCTGACTACTTCCAAGTGATGTTACTATTTCCAGAGCAATGGGTGGGCTGGTTGTGCATCATGAGCTGGAGGAAACCACCTTGGCCTGCAACAATAGAGAAGTGTGGCAAATTTTGATCAACGCGGGTTGGGATGTTTATTTTAACAGGTTGCAAGGGTTTGACGAAGGGATTGCAATGGAATTTTCACTCAATTTGAGTGAAGAAAACTCTCAGGTCTGAGGGATAGAAATCCCTGTCACAGAGGAAGTTATTGTAGAAGGTAGTGGATTGCCTCAATAGGGACAGAGCTAGTTTTGACGAAGTACTTCCCTCCCGAAGTTCCCTGAAGCATTCCTGCAGGCCAGCGAGAGCGTCGTCCAAAAATTCCTGGGGTATGACCAAAACTCATTACCACATCCATGGGGCAATGTATTAGGTTTTGTAATGAAATAAATAACTTGCAAAGGATGATACACTATTGTATTCAAGTCTCATTTCAGGGTGTTAGCTTGCCTTCGATTTCCATAGTCAGAGGTCTTCTCGTTGAACATGCCTTTCTTTTTTTTGAAGAGCCTCCAATTGATGGAACAGTCTGCTTGGCACTCGCGACAGGTTGTAGCAGTCATTACCAACCACGGGCTAGTTCAGTTACTGGTTATGCATGCATTGGCCCGGTTTCAAATTTCTTGGGCAAAATTCCAATAATCAACAGAAGAAGAGATAGCAGCTGCTATAGCTCTTAGAGAAGAGGAACCAGAGCAAGAAAGGGAGCATGAAGTGGAAGAAATAGTCGAGGCTATGACACAAGAACCAACCTCGATTGTGGAGCCAATGGAAGAAGACGAACTGGAGCAGTGAAGGCCTGAAGTGGAAGGAACTATTAGTACCACAACTGAGGTTGTTACAAAAGTACTAGCCTCGATTGTGGGGCCGATGGAAGAGGAAATACTGGAGAAATAAAGGCTCAAAACAGAAGAACTTGTCAGTGCCACAATAGAGTATGTTACACAAGAACCAACCTCAACTGTGGAGCCAATGGAGGAAGGAATTATGGATACGATGGATGGGATTGACATGGTGAAACAAGAATCCACCTTTATTAATGATGTGCTAGAGGAAACAGTGCCAACACCATCTACTCAGGAAGCATCAGATACAGGTGGTGGTGCCACACAAGAACCACCACCTACCCATCTGGTCGCGAAAAATGTAGAAGGAATAAATCATGAGGTTGACACTACCCCACAAGAACCTGTGTCAAGAAAAGGGCAGGAGTTAACATAGGAAGGATCCTCGAGCCAAAGAAGAATTGTTATAGGAGAAGAGAAGGAACTCGAGGTCATATACAGAGCCAGTACAAACCTGGGAGAAAACATTTCCAGTCTCCTTTTTGTGCCTCCATTCCAAGAGGAGCGAGAGTGTCTCGTTCTCCGGAACATCTAGAAAAGGAGGTTGTTGTCCATCCCATTTTAAAGTTTGATGGTTTGGTTAAAGGTCTGACCGTTGTTAGTCTGTTGACTGCTGATTCACAACAAGGCCATTCTGAAGAATAGAGGGAGGAGGAACAACCCGCAGAAGAATAATAATAGCAAGTGGATGAAGAAGGAATTTTTTAGACAATAGATGCCCTGGAGCTCTGAAGGGAGGAAGAAGCGAATGCTTCTGAAACAAGGGAACCAGGCAAGGGAATCTTGGTTGAAGTGCTAGTGGATACTCCTTTGATTGATCCACCACCTGCTGAACTAGCTCCAAAGTCGGTTGAGTTAATTGTCAAAAAGGAAGCAACTTCTCCCGAAGAAGGGGGACCAAGTAAGGAGGGCCTGAAGGACGAACCAGTGGATAATCTTCCGAGTAATCCACCACCCACTGAACCAGCTATAGGGCCAGTTGAATTGGTTTTCAAACAAGAAGTGATCTCTCCTAAGAGAGAGGAAATAAGGGAGGAGAACCCAACAGATGGACCAGTAGATACTCCCTTGAGTAATCCACCACCTGTTGAACCAGCTACAGAGCCAGACGAAGTGGTTGTTAAGCAAGGGTGGATAGAACTGTGTGAGAAAAGGAGGCCACCCCTTAAAAAGAAATATCAGCTACAGTTCAAAGATACAATGCAGTTGAAAACAGAGGTTCTGTTATGCCCCTATACCAATAGGTGTCATATATCATGATTGACTTGATGACCTATGTAATATGTTCATACCTTTACTTGTTGCAAAATTTTTCCATATTTGTAAAAAATCAAAAAATTTAAAAAATGTAAAGACGGTATACCTTAAAAGAATAATCAAAGGGTGAAAAAAATAAAAATATGGTCAAAAAATGAAAGAAAATGAGCCCCAACTAAAAGAAAGACTAGGAAAGTGTGCAAGTCTAAATGCCACTACTTTTTACTTTTGAATAATAAACAATTAGGTGCAGTTTGTTACCTATGCCACAATTCATGTATAATCAAAAATTTTAAGCTTGGCTAATTCATTTTTCAATTTCATGTTGTAGAAATAGAGAATAAAGATCTGACCAAACAGTGTAATCTTGGAACATAAGTAGATAGGTAGAGTGAAAAAGGAGCTCAACAATTCAATCTGAGCCCTTGGATATAATAAGTGTAGACATAGATAGGCATCACCATGTAAAAGAAAAGAAAGGTTTGATAAGGGTTTGCTAGTCTAAGTGCACCCTAATAAAGAAGTAAAAATGCTAGGTCAAGTAGGTAGGGTAAGTAGATGATGGTTGCACAATAAATGTGTGGTGAATGGTTAAGTTCAATTCTTAAATCTTTTGCTTTCATCACTTGGACAAAGCACAACTCACATTGCAAGATAGCATATCAAGCAAACAAAGTTAGAATAATTAACTCCCTACCCATTTTCCCCTTAAGTTTCACTAATTTCCCCTAAGTACTAAAGGAACTTACAAAGTTAGATGGGCTCAAAGCATTTCTTTGACTTTTGGAGGGACAAGACCCTCGGCCCAATAATTTGGAATACCTAAAGTACTTAAATCCCCTTCCTCAACAATAACCCCTTCATAAAGTCACTCACTCCCTTTATAAAGTTTTTCCTAAGTAAAATATTATTTTACTTAGGGAAATTAAAAAATTCTCTCAAAAACCCTCATTTCTTACTTAGCCTAAGTTTAAATATACATATCACAATGTTTAGACTAAACGCTTATATTCATTTGGTCATATTAACCACTAACTTGTATTATTATGTAGCCCCTTTATAAAGCATTACCCCATCCCGTATTACTTTAAAACTATGTAAAAACCCTGAAATATTATATATCCCGCCCCTTTAGTTAAAATATAACCATAAAACATAAATAATGGGGATTAATTAGTTAATCAGTAACTAATTAAGAACCCGACCCCACACCACATTAAAAAGGGATTAATTAATCCCCACGGTTAATTAATAACCTTCCTGACCAATCCTGACACCCCTTATATGATTAAAAACTCTTAATTATATCAAGCCCACCCTCATTAAACTCCCATCACTTCGCATCCCCGATAATCGTCCGATCAATTCTCTGAGATCCAATATCTGTTGTGCATATCTCATGACCCTTTGCGACCACATGTTACCGCACGATCGCAAAGCGGTTTTGTGTGCAATACCTCCCCCACACATCATCTGTTCTATGGAATCGCTGGCTCGATGCCAAATACCACCCCCCCTCCATAAGTGGTGCGATATAAACCACTTAATGCCTCCCACTAAATGAAAAAACATCATTTCATTTTTCGACGTCACCCATCCAAATCCCAAAACCCGCCAATTCTTGACTTTGTATACAAAACAAAAGCAAATCATTTTGTCGTTTATTCTATGAACTTGTACATCCATGCAAAGAAAATGATGAGGTCAACCAGCTTGAACTCTCAGCTGCTAACCAACTTCAAACTTTGTATTTGAAGCTGCCCAAAGCCATCTAGTCACACCCAGTACCTGCATTCCGTTGCCCGTCCCCCAAAAGCAGGTATTTACCAATTTCTCAACAAGAAATTCTGCAAATACTTGTTTTCCACTGCAAATTAATTAGAAAGGCAAAAATTCACCATAATTTTGTTATTACTTTTATAATTCAAGTCTTCCAGACCTTTTGTTTCCCCAATTTTTCAAATAAAACCTCAGTTTCCTTTCTGAATCCACAAGAACTAGAATGGAAACCCTGGTGGCCCTGAACGTTGCGCCCATTACCACCCCTCACCGTGATTTAGACTATCTGCCTTTGGCAGATAAAGTTTTCCAAATAAAAGACCTAATTATTGATAAAGACCATCTCAAAGTGTTTTTCCAATTCCGAGACAATCATTTGAATGGCCATGATGCCATAGGATTGTGGGAATCCAACCTCCCCATGTACTTTCTCCCTTCTGTCCACATTTTCCCTGATATAATCCATCAGTGCCATGAAAATTATGACTCTAACCTTAGAGCAGTGATGTCTCCCAATCAAATAGTTATTTTTACAATAACTGCAAACTCAATTAGTGAAATGCTACAATTTCATCCTAGTTAAGCCCTCACCCCCATCTCCCTTGGGGAATTGTTTGAAAAATCAACCAAGTTATCCCAATCTGAACTTAATCACCTCTATCAGACCTTCATAGTGAAAGAGCATCAACCCAAAGATCCCCCTCCTTATATATCAGCTTTCCTCACAGATACAGGCAAGATCATAGTTGATATGATAGTTGTAGTTATGGGATTCAACACTAGTGAGTATGTAGATGAGTTGGTCTTAGTTTTGCTGTCCATCTTTACCCTCGGTCACCCCCTTGCTATTAGGTATAATTATGCTTCATATATTGCTGAGAAAATCCATGACCAGTTCATGAGACTGGAAAATGAAAAGGATTCCAAGTACTCCTCCTTTATATATCACCTCATCCTCTACTATCATTCTGACAAATTCCCTTTTTCTCTCAATAAACTTGATACGAAAAGTAATCCAAGGTCAGTCATCTTCTGGTCTTCTATATTCCATATATCTTGTGCCTATAATCAGTTCATTAACCAATTTGTCCACCCAGCAACTGCCTTCCTAATAGGAAATCCTCCTTCAAGAATTAATGATGAAATCAAGAGGATCCTTCAGTTATCAAAATAGTACAAAGTAGGTGACTGGTATCTATACCAAAATCACACAAAAATCAGGGTATATGGCTGTGAGCTCCCCACATTCAAGCTACCAAGATATGTTCCAATGAGAGCATTTGCTCTGGAATATTATAGACAGATGATAAAATTAGATTTGATTCATTTTAATAAGGCTAAGAAGAAGGAACAACTAAGGATTAAAGATCACCTAGGCCCATTCATCTGTAATAATAGGGAAGTAGGCAAAGCAGTAAAAAAAATCTTAGAAGAGCACATAAGATTAAGAAAAAGATTTGGCTGGACTCCATATGACCCTCACAGTTTCATTTGTGATAGAAGAATGAAAAATAGACTATTACCTTATTTTCATCACAGAATCCTAGAAATTGAACAATATGCCAACATGGATGAATGGAGGGAAGGCACTCTTGTAGAAATAGATAGTGATCAGGTAAATGTAGAAAATGTCATGAAAGATCTAGAAAAGGCACTTGACCTGGATTCTTTTAAAAAGGTGCCAATTGATACTTCTCACAAGCCAGCATTAGGGACTAGTGACTCGACAGTTGATACCTCTCAAAGGCATTCATAGGAGACTAGTACACCATTTGTAGAAACATCACAGGGAAGAGAAAAAGAGACCAGCACTCAAGAAATAGAACACTCAGCCATGTCTAAACAGCCTCAAACCTCTCAGGAGAAAACTCAAACACAGGCCCACCCAACTCAAGTCAATATTAGAGGGCCCCCACTTTTCTAGACTCCTCTAAATGAGGAAAGGAACAAAAATAGAGACAAGGAAGTAGCTACCGATGCTAGTGGCCCATCAGACCAGCCTGGTGCTAAGAGGCATAGGCTAAATCCTCATTCAGAAGAGGAATTTTTTGAAGAAACTATAGAAAGTCAAAGAAAAGAAGGTGCAGACATCCAACATACTTTCCCAACAGGTGGGACATCTTCTAACTCACAGAGAAAGGAACTGGAAATGAAACAAAGTGATGAAGTGTCATCTTTCAAGCCTCTAGGTAATGAGAACCTAGATATTAAAAAGAAATTCAAAGAAATAAAAGGCTAAAAATGAACCATTAAGGGCTCAAGTCTATGATCAGTATTTGAAAATGGCCCCCACAAATCAAACTAGGTTGATGTCAGCCTATGACATCAAAGAAGGTAAGATGTAGATGAGCTTCTTCAAGCCCAAAATACAACAACCTCAATCAATTGCAGACTACCTCAAAACTGATTTTGAGGTCATGGCCAAGGACATTCACCCCCTGGATCAAATTGAGTTACACAAGTAGACAGGGGAAATGGTAAATTCGACATTAACCAGTAAAGCCATGATGGCTCAAAGATTATAAAATTCTTTGAATAATAGAACTACTTAGTTACAGCTGGAAAGGGCCTCCTCACAGGCTAAGGATAATATGATTAAATCACTGGAAGAGTTGGTCATTGGATTGGGCCATAACCCAAAAGATGTGGAAGCTTTAGAGGCCTTGATTAAGAAGAAAGATGAAGACATCATTGTCTTGAGAAAGTAATTAAAGTTACGTCCATCAAGGCATCCACAAATTGCTAAAGTCATCCAAAAGAAGTCAGAAGAAGAGCTTATTGACTTAGTCCTAAAGCTAAATGAGCAGTTGAAGGAGACTGAACAAGAATTAGAAAAGTCATTGAAAGTAGGTGGAGTGAGTCGACCTCTCAGCCTCAAATTGTGATACCAGTGGCCTCCACGGCAGTCCCTTCAACACTTGCAACAGCTTTGGCACCCAGAGTCCCTTTGGCCATAGCTGAAGCAAATGCAGGTACAAGCATAGGAACAACACCAGCATAAACTTCAGGTTTGAGTAAAAAAGAGTTAATCAAGTCAATGGAGGAGATGAAGCTGCAAGTATTTGAATTGCAAAAGGTAAAAGAAAAATTAGTTAACTTAGAATAAAAATATGATGTCTCCAAAACCAATTTTGCTGAAGAAGTAAGGAAAAATAAAGGCTTGGCACAACAGGTAAGAACATTGGAAAAATATCTCACTTTGGAAAAGCCCCTAACAGATATTAGGAAAATTATTTAGACCAACATCACTCAATCAATAAATGATTCTTGGTCCTCCATACAAATAATTTTTGAAAAAATTTATCTGGTGAAAGTGGCTCTTGAAGAAATTCAGAAAACTAAGGAAGAATTAGGAAGGAAGCCTGAGGAAGCCATCAGGCTAATAAATTTTTTGAACAGCAAAAATAAGTACCAGCTAGAAAACTTAGGTATTGAAGATAGAACTGGGACTATTTTAGAATTCAAGAAGGTATTGACAAAAGGGTCTCTAATGCAGAATTTAGAAAGGAAATGCCAGAACATGTAAGAAGAAATCAATGATTTTATGGAGAAATTTGGCATTTTGCAAAGCAAAGGACTTCCTAGTCCTTTAGTAATTAATGATAACTTGATGAGGCATGAAGACTATGTGGACAAGTTGGCTAAATATGCAGATAGCCAGGCTAGTTCATCAGCTAGTGCATCTGCACCAAAGGCACTACCTACAGGAAGAGTTCTCTATGACAGTCTAGAGAACCTTTTCTATGTTGAACATGAAATAAAACATTTGTTTCCAATTCAACCTAATTTTGTCAAATACACTGAGGCTGATGAAATATTCAGGAAACTTCAAAGGACAAGAATACCAAAGGAAGATTGGTGGGTGGATATGATAGAGATTTTGTGATTTGCCTTCGTAAAAAGTAAATTTTCAGTATTTACCATGGTCAATTTAGTTAAAAGAAGGTGGACAGGGATAAAGTAGGTAAAGAGGATAAAACAGGTAAAGAGTACCAGAACAGGTCAAAGAGTATTAGTAAGAAGATGAAAAGCAAACGGCCAACACTAAATTACGAGGAAGACAGCAAGCTGCTAGGGCATAGGTCCTACCTCCAGCTCATTCACAAAAAGAGGGATAGCAAGTCATCAGTTTACTTTAGCTTCTATATTCGAGATCATATGTTTCTATTTTTATGTAACATATAGTTATGCTTCCTAGATTTTATCTCTCTTTGTTAAAAGATATTTTATTATAATCTTTTGTATAAATACTTCCTCATTCGAAGTACTTAGTGTATATTCTTAGACATTTCTATAGACTTATTATTTTGGAAAAGAAAAGTTGTTGGACAAACTCTTGTATGGCTAGCTGGATGAAGAAATAAAGCAAAGGACTTTTTACAGGATTCATGTGTCAAGCACCCGACAAATAAGTATTCTATATCTCATGTGTTATTGTTTCTGGTTTAATATTTCAATTTTATTTCATATTTGAATATTAAAACGAAAAAGTATAATTCAGAAGGTGCTTAAGTGCAATCTGTCTTTAAAATTGTTTTTATTCTAAATATTTTCTTCCAAACTATCATAGGCAAGGAATTCTTAATTGCTACTGCTTCTTAGTTTGTCATTTTAATCATTTAATAAGAAATTCTTAATTGTTTTTTATTAGTGATCATCCACATTCCCTCTTCTTAAAACATGTTGAAGGATTTTTAATTTCCCTTCTTCCCTTTTAAGTCCATTCCATCTTTTCACGTTACCATTTGTTCCTTGTTTAGCTATCTCGCCTTGTAAAGGCTTCCTCTATTGAAAAACCTGATCTAGTTAAGCCATCTTCAGTTGACTCCATAGCCCAATGAGCTAAAATACTTAGTTCTATCCATCTACAATAGAATTCCACCACCAAACACAATCAAAACCCCCAAGATTTCATAACTAGCCTAATATCCCACAAAACAAAGCTAAATCCTAAAGAGAGAGCCCTCTCTGAGTGCAAATTGGTTAGATTTTGTACTTAAAAGTTGGTTTGTGGTTACCTCAGACCCCTTTCCTTCTTCTTACAACTTCCAGGAAAATCTGAGTGATAACAAGTTCGAAGGCTGAGAAGACAGGTGCATCGACTTAAGAAGTAGATAAGGAAGTATAAACGGGGGGCTAGGAAGCCTAAAGCTATGCTGGTTGAGGCAGAAACACAGGTAGATTATGTGTTGGCGACTTCTACTACTACTCAAATGGATCCTATCGAGCACTTGTTCGATAATCATGAATTCTCTTTAATAGCCGAGATTCAAACTTGGAAATCCACCATGGCCCGCTATCAGAATGAGGTGAAAAGAGTCTGAGAGTAGTTGTCCAAGGCTATCTTTGAGTATTTAGAGTAAGTGGACATATTATAGTTAAGGTGTGCAAAGCAGCAGCTCAAAGAAGAATGGTTGGAAGGGCAAGTGCTAGAATTGAAGGCTAACAAAGAACAGATGTTCATCCCAGTACAATAGGTAATGGCATGTCGCCCTCCTGCTTCTAGTTATGCCTTGTTCTTACATGAGCAATTTATTTTCTTCTGTTTAGAAAGCATTACGAAGGAGGTCAGTCATGAGACCAAGGATTCTATATGCTTCCTCTGTATATTGAGAATCCATGACTTAGTAACCCAACATTTGATGTGTGAGCTCTATCTACATGGATACTTCCTGCGGGATGACAAAGAGTTTAATCCAATTCCATATGTGGGGGACATTCATTTAAGGGCTCTCACCTCCTATACTATCAACTAGATAAACTGACAAAAGGCATCTAATACATTTGAGTCAAATAAAAAAACGAAGCCTCTTATGATGAGAGGAGAGCATGAGCAGTCTGTAACTATTTACAATAATCACACCACCTTTTTAGAAATTGAGGGAAATAGAGAACGGATGTTGAGGACACAGAAGTGGTGTATTGAACTTTTTGTCAAACAAATAGTCATGTTTCAAGATGAGTCCCTTGATATTTGTCAGAAAAGGTGGATGATGTCACCTACATCTGTCTAGAATAGGGAACCTTTTGGAGCACCAAATTTTGCACGAGCATTAAGTCAGGTGCCAAGATATGTTGCATGCGTCCAAACATGTAGGGTTCGGTGGATGGGACTTTGGTTCAGGTGCCCCGTCATTTGGTTTCCAGCAGAGCATTATACCCCAGCATATAATGTACTAGATGATTCGTGGAAGGATGTTTTTCTCTCAGAAGGATACAAGGTCCCAGGCAGGGATAATTTTAGGGGCTAATATTCGCCCATGGGCTAATTTTCTATACTTTTCTAAAAGAAAGATTCACTAATTTCCATTTTTTGTAAAAATGGTTTGCCCAAATTTTATAGAATGAAATTATTTTAGCCTAAAAATCGCCAAAAAATTATATATAGACTATGTAAAATTATTATAAATTTGAATATTTTTATAAAAATGTCTCCAAATATTTTATAGATTTCATATTATGGACTAGTGGGATTACCCAAGGTTTCTAAAATTTAAGATAAATTTCCATCCTTAAAATTTTCGTTGGTCCCAGGAATAGACGTGGCAGATGGGTATAATCTCTGCCAGCTCCACAAGGACCACAACCATTCTAACCGAGACCTACAAAAGTGGCGAGCTGCATGAGGGTATGGAGAAGGCTAGTTGGGGGGAGATGTTGGGCACCAAATCTTCTTATCTTTTCTTTACATTTTCACCCATCCTTTCATCGTTTTGCACCAATTGATATGCATTTATTATGATAAACCTATGAGGTAACCCTTCTTTTTAATGTCTCTCGAAATTTTTGATTGATGAAGTAAAGTCATGGGGGTTTTGCCTATGTGAACTAATAAAACTTGTTATTTCCGTAGATTCTGATGAACAGGTATCATCTTCACAGCTTGTAATAGTATTTCCATATTCACAGTAGCTGTTTGAAGATGTTGTAACATCATAACCACCATGCAGCTACTTTCATGCCTATTTTGGATCTTTTCTATTCTCTCTCTCTCGGCAATTAGTTGTTGTTCTGAACTGTTGTATATTTTGGGCATTTCCTGCCAGGTTTTCAGGAATATATCATTCCCATGTATTTGTATAAAATGGGTTTTATTCCTATGCAAAGCGGGAGTCACATAGAGACATATATTCTAGCAATTTTTTTTACATATTAATCGAATACAAGAAGTTTTGTTGTTATCTTCTTAGTTGTGAATTAACACAACCTTGATCAGAGAGTTAGACCCACTCTTCTGAGTAGGTGCTGCTTATTTCTTTTTATGTGTGCTATTTCATTTATTGTGTGTTCATTTTTCATTACTGTTACAGATCTCTTTAATTTCTATGAATCCTTTTTTTAAGTTCTGCAATTTATTTCTAATTCCTATTACAATGATGCTTTGATTTCTTAGTCATGAATCCTTGGCTGATGTAAGATTATAACCTTATTCCTACATATAACTTGTGCATTACCTTCAAATTGTATGCACCCAAATTGATGAATTAATGTGGAAAAGGGTTGAATAGTTCATTCACACTTAGACACCCATAGGTTGTACTCGTAACATTATTTAGATGTCTAGTAGAGGTTAATAGTCAATATGTAACCAAGAACATGTTGATTGGAAGGAGGAGTATAGGGATTAGTGTTTGTGTGTGGGCCACTAGGTTGTGATTTCTAAGCTTTTGTGGTTAGTTTGAGGCTCAATAGAAGGTTGAATCATTGTGGTACTTCTTGTATAGATGATAATCCACCTGGATAGGGAATTCTGGTTCACTATGGTGCTTGTTGAATAGTTGATAAAAGACCTAGAGAATGGACATAATACCTGTATGGTTCTTTCTATGAAAAGATAGTTGATAAACCACATAGATGGTGGATTCAAACTCCTAATACTGAGAAATAACCCATCCAAACCTTGGGTGAATCCTTGTGAATAAAATTAAAGAAAAGAATGATTCGTGGTGGTGCTTACTGTTAAGGATCAATTGATAAACCACCATGGTCATCTATATTAATGGATGGTTTATACACCATTTGGATAATGGACTCCATATTTTGAGTGTTCAATCAAGCCTTTGGTGTGAATTCCTAATGAGCTTGGAAGCCTTCCTTGTAGAATTGCATTAGAGGGTAGATGTGGATAGAGGATAAGGAAAGGAGGGTTTGATTGGGTCAATGTTAACTAGATGGAGAGCGAAGTCACAACTGTGAAAATGCATTAAGAAGGGAGTTTCCCTTAACTAAAATTGTGCCTCATTGGTATTATTTCTTTATGAAAATAATATGAATGCATGACCGGTAAGAAAATAGAAATTGGCATTTGTTATGTTTTGGGTAGCATAGTAAGGTTACCTAATGAATTCCATGTCACATGTAATGTTCATATCAAAATGATGCAAGAGTGATCTATTGGAGTTAATGACCACCTGAAAGAAATTAGTGTGTGTATGCTTATGCTTATGAGACTTGTCATGTGAATGATTGAAAACAAGAGAGGTTGAAAATAAAATATAAAAGTAAATGTGTGTGAATAGCATGGAATGTGTGCAAGTATGGCACATGCATAACAATATGTATATGTACATGTTTGGGTGGATGATTGAAGGCATGTTTGAATGTGTAAATTGGATACATAGTGAAACTACCCTTTACGAATATTCAATTAAACTTGTAAATAACTAGATGAAATGATAGAGTTGTGACTAATATGTGAGGTTGATATCGTTTTAAGGGTTGTTGAATGTTGCAAGATCGAGTATTCTAAGAATCTAGCTGAACTCCTTAAAAATATATTAACTGAGAATGCATGTGATGGTTGTCAAATAAGTAGGGAAAATAGAAAGAAAAGGTAAAATGGTAAAGGAATTGTGTAAGAGAAAATTGTTAGCACAAAAATATTTAGTAAAATCTTAATATTGTGTGCATGCATTAAAATTCCATGTTGAAAAATATTAAATGAATGAATAATACACCAATTAAATGAAATATGTTTTGTAATGCATTGAGAGAATGCATGAAAATGTGGGTTGTATGAAGCGAATGCAGGGACTACAATTGTGTTCATGAGTCCATGAGTATTGGACCAATAGTTTCTAAGCTTGAGACAAGTGATTCTAACATACAATGTTAGGTTTGTTAGTGAGGAACATGTAATTGAAGGATTGTTTTCCTAGTTAATGTGAAAACATGTATGGAATTGTTCATATATGACAACAACTCTGTCATTAATACCTAGTGGGTTATGACAAAGGAAAGAATCCTTAAGTGTGTAAATATCGCTAAAATATTTTTTGATGCATCCATGAGTTACTATGGATTATTTGATCATGACACATATTATGAATCATGATGGTACATATGATTGGTGTGTTCAACGCATACATGCTTGTTGAGAATCAAATTGCATGATTAAATTTCGTGAAAAGAAATAAATTCTAATGATTTTCAGGCATTGTTGAGTAGTGGAATGAGTGGCATGAATCCATCATCCTGCAAAGAAAAGTGGAATTTAATTACTCGTGAAGTTAGAGATATGTATATTTCAGTTTTCACCCTTTTGGTAGTTGGAATAAATGTTTGAATTGATTACGGAATGCTTAGAATTATTGTGTTGCAAATAAATAATGGAATGATAGATTCATTTCAATTTATCTTTAAATCAATTGATAGTGATCGAAATATTGTGTAGAATAATTTTGAGATCACCTCACTAGGTGTTATAATTATTGCAATGAAAAGATTTTATGTATGAACACTAACCATTCTTATCAGGTTGATAACACTCTAGATGTTATAATAGGATAATATCACTTACCTTGTGCTATCATAGTGTTATCATCATATTTTTCTCCCTATGGTTAGTATTTGAGATATCTTTTGTTGATGACCATTTACATGGGCTTTGACTCATCTATTCTCATAGTTTTCTCCACATTTGCACAAACTTGGTGCTTACCGGTGAAACTAGAAGCCTTTAGATGCATGAGTACATCATCAAATTTTAGAGGGAAAAAATAAAAAACTATTTTTTTAACTCTTATTTTCAACTTATCTCCCTATGGGTTTACTCAAATATCAAGCGATAACACTCTTTGGATGCAGAATTTGGTTCCTCATCCAAGGAGTACCCATGTTCCATACTTTCAATGGATCTTGCTACACTAAAAATGAGAAATAAATGAAAATGTGATTGCAATCATGCTTTTTCATGTAGTAGAGTCCATCGAAAGTATGCAACATGGGTACTACTTGGATGAGGAATTAAATCTTGCATCCAATGAGCACTCCCACTCGAAACTTGAGTAAAAACCTAGGGATATAAGTTGAAAATACGAGTTGAAAAAGTAGTTTTATTATTTTATTATTTTTTAATCTTTTTACGTTTTTACTCCAAAAGTAGTGAATCATGCTCCATGGTTGACATCATCATCTTGAATCGTATTGGTTCTTATAAAGTTTATTTTGGTTGTACATTTTTCTTAGGAGGCCCATTTTAGACCTCAAAATTCCCCTAATGGTGTCCTAGGAGATTCATTCAAATCATCATCTTATCTTGCCTATTCGAGTTGCCTTGGGTGTATTATTGTTGAATATTCCTTAACACTTCAGAAACCTAAGTGTCTACATTCATCCTCCTTGGAGACTTTCTAGCACTTTATATACTAATCCATACTTGAGAGTTAGGCTAGCTACATAGTGAGAGGGGGAATTAAAGAGTTATTTTATCATTTTGAGTTTGTGATTCACTTTTTTTTAGGTCATATTACTCGGAGAGGGGGAGACTCTCCCAAAATATGGAGAGGAGATCCTATGCACGAAGGTATACATGTATCATTTTGTTTGTGATGAATATAAATATATGCTCCCTTTCATATAAATATGAATTCATGTTTAATTGTTCATGCTTATGCTAGTTTATCTAAGCTAATGGTCCTATACGAAATACCATTTGTGCTCCTTGTTTAGTGGTGCTTGTGTGTGAGTTCTAGATTTTTTTTACAGGTAGAGATCTCCTGGTTGGAGTGAGGAATATATGCATCAAATTCAACACTCTTCACTGATCTATGAGGATAATAGATTCCAGCTCAAACCCTAGTTAGGATTTGCATGCATGAATGATTATTTAGATAATATGGTTTGGGATCCCTTGATTTGATTAATTTTAGTCATATTTTTTCTTTATCTACTTACCTTGTTAGGGCCATAAGACTACAAAACAATGCCTCCTAGTGACTGTGTGTAAGTTTCCACAATAGAATGGATGCTTTCAATGATATTTTTTCTCTTTTCCCCTCTTTGTTTTGAGATCTCTTCTCTTTTTAATTAGATCCAGTTCTTGTTGTCTTCCTTCTTTTTTTTTAGCAGTTGTGAGTCTCTCTAAGTTGGAGATCTAATAGTTCGACCCTGGTTTTGTCCTTGTGCTCATGCAGTTTTAAAAATATTAAGTTTTCCCTTGACCTGAAACCATAGGTCAGATTAAAGGGTGGGTGAATATTTACAACCGCATGCTTTCCCTCTTTTCTGTGTAGCTATAATCGCTCTGAACTGTCACTTATCTGTGTGATTGGGCTTGTAAGTCTAAAGTCATAAAGAGATCCTATAGGACTCTTGTTCTCAAATATGATTTGTTTTGTAGTCTCTATCTAGAGCCCAAAACTATTATATATATTGATCCCCTCTTGTATTTTGGATTGTATTTGTTCCTTTTTGGCTTACAAAGGTTTCTTCATTCATTGGTTGTCTCTCAATTAATCTTCTTCTCTATGAATTGTCCTTGTGTTTTAAATTTGTTACCATCAATGTTATCAGTTGTTGAACTTATTTAATCTGAATCCACTTTTATTGGTTTGTACTGTATGTTTCTTTTCCTATCACTCTAAGGTCTTCCTTGGGGGTGAGAAGTATTTCTATTTGAGGCTATTGCCCTGGACATTAGATATAGTTTTTTAGATATCTTTACCTGTTTTGGTGGCAGTCTAGATCGATTCTTGATTTCACTAATGCAACCATTTTTGGCTTCATTTTCATTTGTCTATTTTTATTGAGTGATCAAATTTGGTCTTGTGTGCTTATTTTTGTTCACAAAAGGTGGTTTTTTTGTTTCAATTGGTTATGGTTATGCAATCTCGAACTTGAAATGTTTATTTGATATTTTCTTGATTGGTTATCATTCCTAGTTCATGATTTTCTCTCTCATTTGATATTTTCTAGTCCTTCTTGCTTCCAGTGTTTGGTTTTGACCATTGTAGAACATTGACTCTTCTTGAGACAATATCCTACTACACTAGCTTGTTTGCATTGCCTCCATTTTGTCACTTTTGGATTTCTTTCTGATTGCTTGAGATTTTTTTTGGATTTCATTCCAAGTTGTGACACTTTTTGATTTCTTTGTGTTCTAGCTTTGGGACTCTTTTGACCTCATTTTGGATTTATATTCCTTAGTTTTTTTTGGGGTGTGAATCTTTATAAATTTAGGGATTTCATTTAATTACCATTGAGAGGTGTATGTTGTAGGTAGTTTTTATTCTCTTCCAAAATTGAAAAAGAATCTTTCCTTTCTTAAGATAGAATTCATCAAAAGAAAAAAACAAAAAATTTCATTTCCATATAGTTGCATTTAGTGTTTTAACTAAGAAGAGTCTTTCACACCATATTATTTCACGTCACTACTCACTTGAGTAAATAACAACCACTAAAGTGAATGCTCTAATAAAATTTATTAGAATCGTCTTTTATTTTTACTATTAGTACACCAACATTAGCATAGGCTAGGGTTTTGGAGCTAGATGTGTGAGTAAACTGCTCCAAGACCATACAAAAACTTAGCAGCCTGAGCTAGGGAGTGAAAAATCCTCCATCATCCAATGGCCAAAACTGGAGAGTTTAAAAAACATGTTTGAGTGGATATTAGGCTTATATGATAGTGTGAGAAGTTCTCCTTGAGGCTACCTAACTTGTGGTAGGGAATCACACATCATTGACTAACTACCAAGAAGCCCAAGATTCATGTGCCCTTATGGGATGGAGGTACCCTAGTGGCCCTTCCTAGGAAAGCTACCCTATAAGTGGTGGTTGTGGGTTGCAACCATCCCTCCCCCTTACCTTCCTCTTGACCACTCTTCTTGCATAGTTGAGACCCTGCAAGTAAGAAGTATTTGGAAGGCCCTCTAAAACATAGTACTAGTATTGGCTTGGATGTAACTACATTTTAGGGCTTTTCTAGTATGTGATGTTTAGTATCAGTCAGTAGTTTGGCCTTAGGGGTGTCTATACTAACTTTATTTGGTTAAAATAAATTTATTCACCTTGGCAAAACCTAGTCATCATGAGTCATGTGGAATCTTAGGTTTAGCTCCTGAGAGAGGTGCATTGTTAACTCTTGCTCATAGAGTGCCTGTCCGAGCTCAACGTCTAGACCAACCTCAAGTTGAGAAATATATTCCTAGTGCTCCTAGTGGTGACTTGATATCTATCGATACACTTATGAACTATTCAGCTTCTCTTGTTAATTCTCCTTTGACCGATTTATCAGGAGTAGAGTTACTGCAACTAAACCCTGATGATTCTAAACCTACCTACACATACATTCATTTTTTACCAATTGAGAAGGTTAGTTCCCCTTTTCCCTCTGTATCTATACTCTCTACTGTTATGCCATCATTTCCACCACTAAATGTGGTGGGACCTACACCTCTCATGTCCTCTTGCAACATTCCACCTATCTCTTCTATGTCTCTTGCAAATTTCCCTAGTTTCTCTATGCCCATTCCTTCATCTATGTTGGCTATGGGATTTAAACCTAGTTAACCTGTAGGATAAATAATATTCACTCACAAGTTTTCTCAGCATATTGTTCCTATTCCTCATATGGGCATAGTAACATTGGGAAATGTGTGGGGAGTATCATCTATTGTTCCTAGCTATTTTTGGGGAAACCTTGCTTTTAATATTTCTCAAGCCTGGTATAGTTCATTATTTGTAGGGGCATAATCCTCTAGCACTTTTCCTAGAGGGTCTCTTTTACTTAGGGGAAACCCTCTCATTAGCACCATGATCCCTGTGATTTGTCCTCCTTATGTTGAATTTGTTACACAAGGTGCTCCTTCTTTTCCTATCAAGTACAACCCAACTAGAACTCATGTCCCTATGGGTCCTTTGTTCTCTATGGACACTTACCCTGGGGGGAAAACTCCTTACACTAGTCATTCAAACCCATATCCTTAATTTACTAGGATGAATCATAACCATGGTACACAAATTCCTACTCCAAACCAAGGGATGGGGGGACGACATGGTTGGTTAGGGGGTTCTTCCTCCTATGATTAGTTCAATTAGCTACACAATACTTTCATATATTCTCTTGAAATTTAAAATTTAGCTAAGATTGTGAATGGCCCCATCCATCATGATCCTTGGTGGCCAACCATGCCCACTAAATTACCATATGATGTCCCCAAGTTTGAAGGGAAGCATGGAGAAATTCCATCAAAACATATCATGTGGTGTTCATCGAACTCTTTGGTGTATGATTCAGTCAAATTATGTCTACTCCAATGTACCCTAAATAGAGATGTTGCTAAAATGTATATTGAACTGATACTACATCTTACATTGACTTTTCTTCCTTGTCCCAAACTTTTTTGACTCATTTTCAGTTTCCTATGAGATATGACATTGATTTTGATCTCTTATCCAATTATAAAAAATATAAGTCCACACGCATTTATGATCATATTGATGAGTGGCGATGACATAAGAGGTTAGTTCAAACCAAGCTTCTTGACAAGATTCATCGAAAATGGTTCATTCAATCATTGTTACCTCTTGTAGCTAAGGATGTGTCTATGTTTAGGGTTCTTACCAAGGAACAAGCTATCTTAGCTTCCCAATAATTGGATTTGATTTACTCTTAGTCGGGCACACTTTATAAAGTAATTCGTAATGCTCCACGCCTTTCTATCGACCCACCCAAACCTACTGCAAGACCACACTCTGATGTGGTGATTGGTTCTGTATATGATTTTGTGATTCAACTTGATGCCCAACTTGGTAAATTGATTGTCACATCATAAGCCCCAACAAATGCATCTGGCTCTAAAAAAGCACCCTCTTCTAAGTAACCCACCAATGTTCTCATAGTGAAGTCCATAGCACCCAAGAATAGTTAGTAACCTAGCAACAAAAAGAAAAACAAGAAGAATAAACAAAAGAATCAACCTGCTCTGGAGAATCAACCAAACCCACCTAGTCAAGGAGGGGGCACATTTGAGCGTTGTCATAAGATCAAGTTCCCCTGCAAGATTTGTCAATATGAGAATTTAATTCATCAATTCCCTCGAATTGATGAAGTTCATGACTTCTCACACCAACACCTACTACTTAATGTCCTCTTGTATCCACTCATCCATTCCCTTCACAGCCTCAACAAAAAATGGTTTCATATGCTCCTCAACCTCCACAAGGTGGGAATGTGGGGCCCTATTTCCATCCTGCTAGTAAAACATCCTTCCTTATGTGTCACGAATAAGCTAATGTTATCTCACAGCTGGGTTTTGTCTTTCCTAGGAGTTGTACCATATATATGAGTATTTATACACCTATCATTGGTTACTCTTCCAGTCATATGGATCATGCTTCAATATGCCATGTGTTGCTACACAATATCACATGTTGCTCATTAGTCATGATGACTAGTCACTCTTGTCTTGTGTTGATATATGTTCAAGGGAAGTTTCAACCCGTGTCGTCCATTTGCAATTGCTTTTTGACCTTTTTGAGTCACAATCGACTGGTCCTTCTAACCACATCACTCTTGAACATGTGACTTGTCTGTAATGTTATCTTACAATTGGGTTTTATTTTTCCTGGGAGTCATACCATACATATGTGTATGTCTACATCTCCAGAAGGTAACTCTTCCAGTCATATGGATCATTCTTCAATATGCATTGTGTTGTTTCACAATATCGCATGGTGTTATTTAGTAATGCTACCTAGTCACCCTTTTGTCGTGCCAACATATGTTTAAGGGAAGTCTCAACCTATGTGAGCTACCTTCAAATGCATGTTGACCTTTTTGAGTCAAATATCCCTTTGTCATTTTCACTTCATCGCCTCATGACTTCATCCATGCACTACATCATCTTGGTATTTTCCATGTTGATGATGGAAGATACACCAAGGCCCTCCTTTGATATATCTTCTCCTATCAAGTTTATCTCATTATCCAGTAGCTTGATCTAGGAACTAGTAGTACCTTGGATTTTACAGACCTCAGTGGTAGATTTCCTTGCAATTAACAGTGGGTTTACATCATTGGCTCCTGATCAGTGAAGTTCACTAGTGTTTGACATAAACTCATCTATTCACACTTAGTGGACTATACCTAGTACTTTGGGGTCCACTTACACCATTTGTGCTCCCCTTGTGTATTTTAATGGTATAGCTCACTCACCAGTAATTAGATAGTTTTTTCCATGCTTGACATCAACACATTTATTCACATGTTATAGTTTTGTACCATCAGGATTATGTTGAAGAACCTAGGTTAAGGATATTTTCCTCTTATATTGCACCCTTCCTAGGCTATGTTGGATTTATGTAACATTTATGTACTTTGAGGACTACTTTGGGACACCTCCTATTTGTTATGTGTCCATAGTCCTACTAATGTATAATGTGACATAGATCAACACAGTATTTGCTAGTGGCTATGATCGTTTCGATGTGTCACATGGATCCACCATGCATTTTATATGTCCATGCCTTAGTGTTTCATGTCATGGACCCATAATGTATATTTTGGTTCCCATGTTCAGTATCTCTTTATTACCGAGCACATGCATGCCTTCCTCGAAGATGTTATTATTACATATGGGAGTTCAACATTTGGCTTTTTTTATCCAGTTTCTTGGCTTTACCTCCTTTCTCCCATTTTTACCTCTGAGCTTTGTTGTAATGCATTTCGTCCCTCAATTACTCTTCTAACTTCTCACATTGGGGGGCATATGTTATCATCCTATTTTTCTCCATAAGGTTAGCAGTTCAGAGCTCTTTTGTTGATCAAAATGTATATGGGCTTTGACTCCTCTATTGACCTAGTTTTCTCCACAGCCACACAAACCTAGTGCTTCCCATTGTGGCTAGAAGCCTTCAAACATAGGGAATACCCAACTTTTGTGCAGATGTAGCTGAGTTTTCCTAGATTTTTCTATGTGGCCATGGCTTAGATTATAGAGACTTATGTTTCCTAGGAGATCAATTCAAATCATCATCTTATCATACTTAATCTAGTTGGCTTGGATGTATTCTTGTAGAATATTCCTTAACACTTCATCACCATAAGTGTCTACATTGATCCTCCTTGGTAATTCTCTAGATCTTTATATACTGGCCCATCCTTGAGATTCATGCTAGCCATATAATGAGAGGGAGAATTATAGAGTTATGTTAGCATTTTGAGTTTGTGATTCACTTCTTTTTAAGGTCATATTTCTCGAAAAGGGTGAGACACTTCCAAAATCTAGAGAGGGGATCCTATGTGTGATGGTATACATGTATCATTTTGTTTATGATCAATAAAAACCATGTTCCCTTTCATTTAAATATTAATTCATGTTTAAGCTAGTTTATCTAAGCTAACGGTCCTCTATGGAAGACCATTTGTTCTCTCCATTTAGTGGTGCTTATGTATAGGTTCTAGATTCACTTTAGAGGTCAAGATATCCTGGTTGGAACAAGTAATCTCTATATTTAACCCCACACTCTTCACCAATCTGCAAGGATAACAGGTTTCATCTCAAACCCTAAATAAGAGTTGAATACATGAATGATTGTTTAGATAATATGGTTTGGGATCCATTGATTTGATTTATTTTGTTCATATTTTTTTCTTGATATGGTAGTCTTGTTAGGGTCATAAGACTCTGGAGAAATGGATCCTAATGGTCATGTCTAATTTTCCACAACACATAGAAGTGCATGCGTAAACTTGGAAGGTCTGTGACTACAAGGAAGGGGAGACTTGAACGAATTGGTTTTCAAAAATTCATGTACATACTCATTGGGATCATGAATGCATTGGGTGTGTCCAAGAAAACCATGAGTTTCACTTGTTCCCTATGGAAGCCTTGTGAAGAAAAAAACAACCATGCAATAATGTGTTGGAATGGTAGGAGGTCTAGAGGTAACTAGACCATGTAAAATAAAGGAAATTTCTGAAAGCGGCAACTAAGGACATGGATAATGTTGTTGATATGACATTTCCCTATCCCTTCTACATAGAATGGTTCTATAGAGAGTAGAAAACTAAGGATGGTTTGGGAGGGGATTGTGACACACCATCTTTTATTTTAATTTTCTAAATTTTTGTAATTAAAGACTTATAATGATGGGGTTCCACCATTGATGTTGTGAATTGAAACTTTATTGTGTGATGTATTGTTTTATTTTTTAATAAAAAATTCTAGAGTTGAAGGAAGGGGGTAGTCAACATATTGTTATGCCTTAGGGAGGGGGGAAACTTGACTAGGGAGGAAAATATGCAAGGTGGGGTGGGAGAAATCATAGCCTTGCTTAAATAAATATTATTTCCCTTGATGTGATGGTTGGTATTCCCAAGAATATTCTATCAAAAGATTTGGAAGATGAAGGGTCAAGGAGTGATTATAAAAATAAGAGGGAGGAGCAATCAAGGGGTTCTTCTTTGTTCTTAAGCTTCTAATTTTTTTCTCTTTTATTTATCTCTCATACATTTCTTTTGCTCTCACTAAAAAATTCAAACTGGAAAGAGAATTGGTGGCAGAACCTAGAGATGTTTTTAACTTACAACTAGCTAAGACTTGTGAGTAACATCGTATGTGATAGAGAGACTGAGTTTTCATGTGTGTGAAGGAGAATTTCCCTCACTTTTTGTGTTAAATATGCTCTAAAAAATGTGTGCTAAATCCCTGATTTTATTTTTCCCTCAAGGAATCAAGAAATAACATGCGGGTGGCCATATATGAGAAACATTGTAGCACAATTGAACCTATGGTGGGGTAGAATGTGGCTCACCCTACTTCAATCTCTAATTTTTTTGGCTAAAATGGATATATATTTGTTTATGCATTAATAATATTTATTGCATGGATGGTTTCGTGACATGAATGATTATTTAATTTATCTTTTCAATAAGTTTATATGTGCATGAATTTACCCTTCAGCAAATTCATCATGGTTGTAGTTGTTATACTATTTGAATGTAGTTTTTTAAATGTATTAGATTTTGTAATAATACTAATTAAGGAGGATAGGATTCCTAAATTATTTAGTAAACAAGTTATATTGGAAATTTCTCTATAAAGTTTATTCTAAGAGGTTCTAGAAGCTAAAACTTGGACCATAGCAATGGGAAACCCACTAATCATCTAGCCCAATTTTCAGATCTTGGGTTACAAAATTTTAGGAAATATGATAATAGGAAGTTGGGGTTCCTAAGTGCATCTTTAAATAGGTCTAGTTGGATTTTTTTTATAATTTTTCTTCTAGGATATTCAAGAAGTTTAATCTTGGACCATAGTGAGGAGAAATCTCACTAATAATTGGGTACAATTTTTAGATCCTTGGTCATAATACTTTAGGAGATATGATCAAAGAAAGCTGAGCTTCCTAGATTCTCCTAAATTCATGCATCAAGTAGGTCACGTTTCCATTTATATTATAACTTTTCTTATGGAAGGTTCCAGATAATGAAACTTATACAATAGTGAGGGGAAATCCCACAGATCATATGGTCCAAATTTTAAATATTTACTCACGATATTTTAGGTAATATGATCAAAAGAATTTTAGATCCTTGGATGCTCCTAAAATCATGCATCAAATAGGTCTTGTTGGAAGTTTTTCTATAACTTTTAATATAGGAGGGTATGGAGGTTGAAACTTAGACCATAGTGAGGGGAATTCGAATTGATCACCTACTACAGTTTTCATTACTTGGACTAATATAATTTAGGATATATTACTTGAAGAATTTTTTATATTATTTTGCATGCAAAGTGTTTGAAGAAATACCTAAATGCTTTAATGACTCATTGCATACAAATTGTTTGATGAGATTCCCTAATGAAAATGGTGTTTTGTCCATGGGGATAGAATTTTTGCATGTTAGAATTGTATTTTGATAGTACCATTGTAGCTAATATATGCCTATTTTCATGCAAATAATTCGAAGAAATGTGTTAAAGGGTTTTTATTACAATTTGCAATACAAATTATTTGATAAAATACCTCAAAGACAAAAATCAAAATTTGCATGATTGAGTGGTATAATTTAGTAAGTATGTTACAAGTAGAATTAGAGGAATGTTTCATATTTGATTTCATAGAAAATGTTTGTAAAAATGTGTATCATAAAAATACTACTTAATTGATTGTATACAAATATTTGAAAAAAGGTTACATGTAAAGTGCTTGACAAGATGTATGAGAGATGGAAATAAATATTTTGCAAGTGTGGTTATGATAAATTTTGTAGGGTTATGTGACATTGGGCACCCCATTTCAACATTTCAAACTAATGGAGGGTGATTTAACTGGAAATTAGAGTGCATAGTGAGTTTTGATAAACTCAAGCATCTGCTCATGTGTGGCCCTATTCTAAAGCTTGTGGATTTGAACAAGTATTTCTTGGCATGCATCAATGCTTGCATGGAGGGACTTGGTGGAGTCCTCATGTAGGATGGACATGTGATAAGTTATGATTCCAAAAATTTAAATGAGCATAAAACAAATTATGTGACACGTTACTTGGATTTGGAATTCATTGTCCACCCTTTAAAAATGTGGAGGCAATACTTTCTTGCAATGAGGTACACATCAATGACATATCACTATGAGATGACAAATTTATTTAATCATCACCAATCAAATTCTAAGTAAGCCATATGGATTGAACTAATTAATGAGTTTTATTTTAATATTATACATCTCAAAGCAAATAATAATCGATTGGTCGATGCACTCAGTAGTATCATACAAGTAAAACACACGACATCCATTAGCACATATGACACAAAAATCAATGAAATTATCATAGAATTGTTGTAGGGAGATTATCACTTCTATCATGTAAATAATCATTGACAACAAGATCCCAAGAAGATATTAAAATAAAATTACCAACTAATATAAGAGGATTTTTTATGTTCATATATAGGTTGTACACACACAATTTGTCTAAACTACAAACACCCATAATGGGCAAGTGTTATAGCTCCAAATATCACCCTTGGTATTTGTGATGTTTGTCTTATGGCCTAGGGCAACCCCTCCTTCCAAACTTGGTCCAAATATTTTAAAAATGGTGTTTTACTCCCTGTAGGCTACTTTGCCCTATTATAAAAGTGTGTACACGTGGGTTAGTCTATACGCAACCCATGTATATGTGTTAAAACACTTAAAAATATATAAATTTCCTTAACTATGGGTGGAGTTCATGGGTTTTACATATTGACTACCTCCTAGTGCTCGTGGCCCAACTATTTCCCAACTAAAAAACTAATTGGGAGAAGTATAAATAGACTTCAATGGGAAGGCCTTAAGGAGGAGAGAAGAGATAGAATTACTATACTGAGATTATCCCTTGATGAAGTCAAAAGTATCCTTGTGCTCCAAGCACTTCCCCAAGTTTAGAAAACCCTTGTTTCCTTGAGTGCTGATATTCTCCCACTTGTTTGAGATATCATGGTATTGATTATGGAAGGAGGTTGTTGAAGACTAGGATTAGCTGGACCTGAAGGACAGTTCCGCTTGGAGCTAGAAGAAGGAGACTCAGGTGAACTCTTTCCATGTTTAGTATAGTTTTCTACAATAAAAAGAAATGGTGTCTTGTTCCTAAGATTGACCTTGTTTATGCATTAGATGTTGTTGTAATTCATGTATGAATGATTATTTTAATGTATAACTAACCATTTGCATATACGATATAAAGTCGATTTCATTAAAATTCTTTATCTATATGTTGCTATGTATATTCGAATTGGTCGATTTGCAAATTTGAAGATCATTAGGAGTTGTAGAGGGTTTGAACCCTACTGGGACTAACCAAACGAAGGACATCCGAGTATGATCATCCTTACATAGTTTGTTTATTTAAGCATGTTGCTTGAGTTGTATGTGTGTTTCTTGTTGTAGATTACTCTTGTCTGTTGGGGTTCTGACCCAAAGCCCTAGGGTACTTATTCCTGTAATAGAATTGGCAACTCCACTAGGGATAACAATCTTGTTATTCCTAGTTTGGGATGTTCAGTGTAGGTGATCAAACTTACTAGAAATATAACAATAATCACTAGAAAACTCTATTGTGGGTCAAGCATAAAGAATATATTTCTAAATATATTTCCAAGTGTTTGTAATGCCAACAGCTTAAAGTGGAGTGAAAAAACCCATCGACATTGTAATATTCAATACTAATTCTTGAATGGAAGTAGAAGTCATCTCAATGGACTTCATCATTGGATAGCCAAGAACCCCTTAACAACATGATATTTGTTGGGCCTAGATTTTGGCTACTTTTTGATAGTGTTTCTATGGCTTTGTCCCCCTTTAAGACTATTTTTTCCTTTCTAGTCACCATCATTTTGTTATCCAATGCTTCATTTTGACCAAGAAGGGTGATTTGGACTCTAAGGTATGAAAATAACTCAAAACATGTCATTTCTCTTTATTCTTAAGAAATTTTATGTTGATTGCTACTTAATTAACTAATCTACAACTTTCATAGGTACTAATCAAATTTCCTACAGATCAACTATCTTTGGGCAAATCCACGATTTCCTGTAGAAGATTAGGGATTTCCTGCAACAATGCCAATTTCCTACAACAATGTTGATTTCTTACAGCATTGCCAATTTCCTGTAGCAGCTTGCTTACAGCGGGTGGTTTTCCTGCAAAATTCGTGAAGGTTAGATATGTTTTGATCATCCTCATGAGAAATGGGAACATGGGTTTTGTTTTAAAACCCATCCACATGGATTCTATCCTACCGGTTGTTCCAAATTTAGTTTTCTTAATTTCCTAGGTTCTGTTCTTCTCATTTTGGATGAATTGGGGAAAGCGGTTAACGATTAGCAGAGTTAGTTTTGAACCATGCTTCTAGTCATGGATCAAACCAACAATCTCAATATGTTGTATTTCATTATTTTTAGCAACAACTGCAATGTTTACTTAGTTGGGAAAAGGCACTGGCCTGTAAATTGTATAAAAACAATGGATCTGATTTGTATAAGGGGTAGAGAAAGACATTTATTAGACCTCACATTGATGTGTGATCCTTTATTATTTTAGATGAATACAAGTTAATGTTTTGTTGATCTTGTTGTAAAAGTCTTTATTAATCAAGGGGTTTTGAGTGAAGGAGAGCCCCCTTTACTCACAACTCCAGTAGCTAGTATTTGTTTAATTTATTTTCTTTTCTGTATTAGAAATAGATATCTAGACAGTTCCATTCCTCTTCCTTGATTTTACAACAACACATGCATTTAATGGTTAATGGTTGATTTTATTGCATGAATGATTTCAATTTGATTAAAGGATAGATCTAGGTATGCATCTTGTTCTCGGGTTTACATTATGAAATTGAGATTTAATGGTTGGGAATGGGCATGATTCAATTGCTATTATTCAATTTTCAATCTTTTCTTGATCTGCATTAGCAATCTTAGGTGTTGTAGAGAGATGAATTATCTACTCCACAGCCTTTGCTACTAAGTGCTAAGAGAGAGAAGAGAGATTTGGGATTGTGTGTGGCTTTCATACAATGAAAGTGTCAACCTACATATATTTTTCATTGCACCCCACAAGGTTATGATTACCCTTGGTTGATAATTTATGTTTGTCAAATTATAAGTCTATAATTTTCCTCAACATTCTGGTGTCGTTGTTGTTGGGTGTGGAGCATGATTATCTTCTTTATCCAAAGGTATCACCACATTGGACCCCAATTTGTAATGTGGCGGCAACACCGCCCATAATATTTGCACTGCAAGGGGGGTCTAGTGGGGGCGACTGCGATCTTTGGGAGCCCCCCCTGGCAGGGGATCAAGGGTAGCGCCCCCGAAGCGAAAAATAAATGTAAAATTTCCTTGTAAAATGTTGTAATTTCGTAGTCAATCTGGGTTGTTAATTAGGTGAAGAACTGACAGTAGAAGTTATGTTTAATTTGGGGTTTTTGCCCTAGAAGGAAACCCCTCGCTATATATGAGGGAATTGTATTGCGTCTATGTAGATTTGTATTATGAGTGAGAAAGAGAGAGGAGATTGAGAAAGATAGAAGAGAGAATTACAATGGATCTATTGTAGGTTGTATCTCTTCAGTTTGATGGATAATATAAAAAGGAAGGACTAGTTGTTTCTCCATGGACGTAGCCCAAATTGGTTGAACCACGTATATATGTGTCTCTATTGTTTTATGTGTTTTATGTGTTTATATTTCTGCAATATACTTTATGTGTTCCATTGCTTTGTAATATATAATTTTCTAACGACTGGTATCAAAGCCGAAGGTCTATTTGGTTGATAAAATCATAGGAGAGAAGGGTTCTTGTTTCAAGTGGGAGAAATGGTGAAATATGGTAGGTTTAGGGTGAAAAAATTTAATGATCAAAACTACCAGCTATGGAAGATGCAAATGGAGGATTATTTGTACCAAAAGGATCTATACCATCCATTGAGCGGAAAGATAAAGAAGCTAACCAGTATGATAGAAAAAGAATGGGGTATTCTCGACAGAAAGGCACTTGGAACAATACATTTGTGCCTAGAGGCATCGATAGCCTTTAATATTTCAAAGGAAACAAAAACAAAGGGTTTAATGTGAGCATTGGCCAAACTATATGAAAAACTCTTAGCCTCAAATAAGGTATTTCTTATGAAGTGTTTATTTAATATGAATATTTCAGAAGGTGGATCTATTGCTGATCATTTAAATGAATTTAATAGAGTTACCAGTCAGTTAAGTTCTGTAGGGGTAACTTTTGATGATGAAGTTAGGGCTCTGTTATTTCTGTTCTAATTGCCAGAAAGTTGGAATGGTTTAGTTATGGCCATTAGTAACTCTTTCTTTGGATCTAGTACTTTAAAGTTTGATGATGTTGTTGGTGCAATCCTTAGCAAGGAAATGTGACAAAAAAATTCCAGTGAGACATGAGGTAATGCTTTGACTGTAGAGACTAGGGGAAGAAAAATGGAAAGAGGAAAGAGCCCAGGATATCACAGTAAGTCAAGAAAAGGCAGATCCAATTCTAGATCAGGGATTGTGTGCTGGAAATGCAAGAAGAAAGGACACCTAAACAAAGATTGCAAGTCTCGAAAGGGAAAGGAAGGAAACATGCAACAAGAAAACAATCATGAAGTGAATGTGGCAGGTGACGTGTTGCAAGATTTTTTGATTCTTTCATTAGAAAATATTATTGATGCTTGGGTGGTAGATTCAGGGGCCTCATTCCATTGCACACTTGATAGGAAACATTTTCATGATTATGTTCAACAAGATTTTCGACAAGTTCGATTAGGTGATGATAAACCCTGTAAAATCATTAGAAAGGGTATAGTTTTCATAAAATAGTGGAATGGAAATAAATGGCTATTGAAGGAGGTAAGGCATGTTCCAGATCTGAAGAAAAAATTGATTTCAATAGGGTAGTTGGTAGGTGAAGGTTGTGTAACTACTTTCACAAATACAACCTAGAAGGTCACTGAAGGAACCCTAGTAATATCAAAAGGAGAAAAGGTTGGTACATTGCATTTATGCAATGGTATTTCTAATTTTTTTAATGATTTAACCTCTCCAGGAGAAGGTACGACATTGTAGCATCACAGGATCAGGCACATGAGTGAGAAGGGGATGAAAATTCTTCACTTAATAATTTTTTTTCCATGTTTGAAGCATGATGATTTAGAATTCTGTGAGAATTGTGTTTATGGAAAACAAAAGAGAGTCAGATTCCTTATAGTCGGGAAAGAAAATAAGAGCAAAAAATTAGAGCTTGTGCATACAAATGTATGGGGAACTTCTTAGGTATCATATCTCGGTGGCTCTCATTATTATGTTACTTTTATTGATGATGCAACCAGAAAAACTTGGATTTATTGTATTCGAAATAAATCTGATGTATTTGATACTTTCATGAAATGGAAATCTTTGGTTGAAAATGAGACAGGAAAAAGGTTGAAGTGTCTCTGATTAGACAATGGAGGTGAATATTGTAGCAAGGAGTTTGATAGGTACTGTTCAAAGAATGGAATTCATAAAGAGAAGACAGCTCCAGCAACACCACAAGAAAATGGTGTGTCAAAAACGATGAACATGACAATCATGGAGCGTGCAAGTTACATGAGATTACATGCATGATTTCCCTTAACATTTTGGGCAGATATTGTAGATATTGTTGCTTATCTAATAAAAAGAAGCCCTTCAAGTTCCTTGGATTGTGGTATTCTAGAGGAGGCATGGACAAGTAAAAAGGTAAACTACTCATTTTTAAAGACTTTTGGTTATGAAGCCTTTCTCCACATTAATAAAGAAAATAGTACAAATCTTGAGGCAAAATCAAAGAAATGTACCTTCATTGGATATGGTGTTAATGATTTTGGTTATCGCTTTTATGATTATGAAAAACACAAAATAATTAGAAGTAGAGATGTCATATTCAATGAAAACTTTTTGTATAAGGATTAGGTGTAGGAAAGGAAATAGGACAAAGAAAACAGAGAATACACAGCCTTGATGACATCACAGAAAAAGTGAAGGTGCTTGAAAATCATAATGATCAACATCCAGAACAACAACAACAACCACAACAACAACAAGCACCTCAAACACCTGAATGTGGTGTTAGAATATCTACCAGGATAAGTAGACTCTCTGAACAATACTCTTCTTCATTATATTATGTATTGTTGACTAATTTTGGTGAACCAGCATGGTATGAAGAAGCAATGTAGGTAGAAACCAGGAAGAAGTGGGAGCAAGCCATGAAAGAAGAGATGGGCTCATTAGCACATAAACAGACTTGGAACTTAGTCAAGTTGCCTGTAGGTAAAAAAGCATTACAGAATAAATGCATTTATAGGTTGAAGGAAGAAGATGGAGGTAGAAAAAGGTATAAAGCTAGAATTGTGGTGAAGGGGTTTGCACAGAAAGAGGGTATAGACTTTGATGAGATATTTTCTCTTGATGTTAAAAGGACTTCAAGTAGAACTATTTTAAGTCTAGTAGCAGCAGAAGATTTGCATCTTGAGCAGTTAGATATAAAGACATCCTTTCTCCATGGGGATTTGGAGGAAGAGATATATATGCAACAACCACAAAGATATGAGGTAAAAGGGAAGGAGAAACTAGTGTGCAGGTTGAAGAAGAGCTCGTATGGCTTAAAACAGGCTCCAAAGAAATGATATCTAAAATTTGATAGGTTTATGTGTGAACAAGGTTATACTAGATGTCACTCTGGTCATTGTGTTTATTTCAAAAGGAAAAGTGTTGGAAGTTATATCATATTGTTATTGTATGTAGATGACTGCTTGTTGTAGGTTCTAAGATGCAGGAAATAAATGTGCTCAAAATAAAACTAGTGAACTCATTTGCAATGAAGGATTTGGGTGTTGCAAAACAAATCCTTAGTATGAGAATAACTAGAGATAGGAAGAATCGAAAATTGACATTGTCTCAAAGTGCGTACATAGAAAAGGTGTTGAAAAGATTTAATATGCAGAATGCAAAACCAGTTAGTATAATTTTGGCTATCCAAATCAAACTTAGTAAGGAGGTGTGTCCCGAGACTCAGGAAGAAATGGCTTATATGTCCAAAGTTTCATATGCATCAGCAATTGGAAACTTAATGTATGAAATGGTTTGCACAAGGCCTGATATTGCACATGCAATGGGAGTTGTAAGTAGGTACATTAACAATCTAGGAAAAGAACATTGGATGGTGGTGAAGTGGATTCTCAGGTATTTGAGAGGTGCCACAAATCAAGCATTATGCTTTGGTGGTTCAAACATTTCTCTATATGGATATGTTGATGCAAATATGGCAGGTGATAGAGATAATAGGAGGAGCACCACAGGGTATGTGTTTACTATAGGTGGAACAAATGTCAGTTGGGTTTCAAAAATACAAAGTGTTGTTGCACTCTCAACCACGGAAGAAGAGTATGTTGCTGCTATAGAGGCTAGTAAAGAAATGATTTGGTTACAAAGGTTTCTAGATGAAGTGGGTAAGAAGCAGGAGTCGGGCAGGTTATACAATGACATCCAGAGTGTCATACATTTTGCAAAGAACTCTGCATTTCATTCCAAGACAAAACATATAAATCTCAAGTATCATTTCATAGAGTTAGTGTTGGAAGATGGACAGTTGAAGCTTGAAATAATTCACACTAGCCAGAATCCTACAGATATGTTAACAAAAGTTGTAATCAGGGAGAAACAAAGATTTTGCTCAGTCTCAATTGGTCTTCAAGTATGATGAAGAAGATGAGAAACAACTAGGTCCAAAGTGGTGTCATTGTCCAACAAATGAAGCAGCGGTGGAGTTGCCTATAATCAGTCTCCAACTGGGATATTGTTGGGTGTGGAGCCTGACTATCTTCTTTATCCAAAGGTATCACCACATTGGACCCCAGCTCATAATGTGGTGGAAACATTGTTCGTAATATTTTCACTTCAAGGGGGTCAAGGAGGGGGGGGGGGGGGGGTGGTGTGTTTTAGCACGGCAAGGGGGATCATGGGCAACACCCCCAAAGCTAAAAAAGATGTAAAATTTCCTTGCAAAATATTGTAATTCGTAGTCAATCTAGGTCGTTCATTAGGTAGAGATATAAAGGTAGAATTTATGTTTAATTTAGAGTTTTTTTCCCCTAGAAGCCAAGCCCTCACTATATATGAGGGAATTGTATTACGTCTATGTAGATTTGTATTCTGAGTGAGAAAGAGAGAGGAGATTGAGCAAGAGAGTAGAGATAATTACAACAAATCTGTTGTAGGTTATATCTCTTCAGTTTGCTGGATAATATAAAAAAGAAGGACTAGTTGTTTCTCCGTGGACATAGCAAAAATTGGGTGAACCATGTATATCTATGTCTCTCTTTATTTTATGTGTTTATATTTCTGTAATATATTTTATGTGTTCCATTTCTCTGTAATATAGAATTTTCTAACAGTTGTCAGGGAGTTGCTAAGAGATGATACTGAAAGTGTTTTAGTATGACTTATTTTTGTCTAAGTTTTTCAGGATAGGGGGAGTCGAAGTGGTAAGACATGGGGTAAGGCCTACGTACCTGCGGAGATCAGAATTCACTAAAGCCACTCCTGATTGTTTGGTAAGTACATGTTATGATTTATTTTTTCTCTGTATAATTTATGAGTAGGGGCCAATATACTAGAACCAAATTTTTAAATATTTCTAGTGGTGGTGTGAGCACCACTTCATCGAATAATAAACTAGTAGGTGAAAAAAAATATAAAGAACAAATTGAAGGAAATAGGGAAATCTAAACCAAGGACTGACAGTTCTGAACAAGGATCAACAGTTGATCCTAAGCAGTTCAATACGCCCACAACAAAGAAGGATCCTTCTGTCAATGAATCTTTTGTTGCTTCTCATCAATAATATCCTCTTACTAGGGGAACATCATCTTTTCTTAGTGGTCAGCCTAAAGAGGAATTACTCTTCAATCCTATTCAAGAACCATAGTTCTAGACAATTGACTCTAAAGGATCTATAGCTCACCAGGGTCCCACTCTCTTCTAGTTCGATATGGCTCATCTAGAGGGCATTGGTACTACAGATGGGGACTATCATGAGAAGCAAGAGGAACCAGTTACATTTGAATTTCCTATCAAAGATTCTATTGGAGCCAGTCAAATGAAAAACATTCCTCCCTCTGCTTTGCACAATTTTTTTGGTACGTCTAGTGAAGATCCTGATGCCTTCAAATTCGAGTTTGATGTATTGTGTAGGAGCTATGGTTATTCTTCAAATGATCAAATGTTGAAGTTGTTTCTTACCACTTTAAAAGATGCAGCCCTCAAGTTGTTTATGGGATTGAGTGTAAACTCCATTTCAACATGGGATGACATGAAGAAGGTATTCTTGAGAAAGTATCAGGATTACCGTAAAACTAAGGACATCAGAGAAGAAATATTTGGCATGACCCATAGGGAGGAGGTAATCCTAGAGGACTTCTTGGAAAGGTTCCAGCACAATTTGCAAAGATCCAAGATGAACCCGCTGAAGAAAAAACCTTGAGAACAATTTTGCTAAGGGCCATAAGACCAGAATCTCTGGATGTTTTGAACCTGATGGGAGTAGGTGATGTGTCAAAATTGAGTTATGATGATGTGTGCAAGTTTTGTCAATGATATTTGAGGGGAAATTATAAGGTTGGGAGAGGATCAAGAGACACTTCTTCCAGATTCACTAAACCATTTGTAGGGGATGGGGTATCCAGAGCTAAAATGGGTAATTTATTTGAAAATTTTAAAACTGATATTCTTAGAACTTTGCTTCCCAGTTGGATGTTTTGCAGGCTAGGAAGAAACATAAGGAAGTGGAAAAGGCCTTGGTTGTGTTCTGCTCCAAATGTCGGAAGAAACATTCCTTGAGGGAGTGTCCTACATCTAGTATAGATGTATGTCGAATCTATGAAGTTGATCATTCTACTGATAAATGTCCTTTTCTTCCAGAGATTAAAGAAGCATACTTCGTAGATCAAGAAGATGTCAATGCACTTTATGCAATGGCACCTCAAAATGCATGTAAACCACATCTTGTAGGTATGGCACAACAACATTTTCAATTTCCTTATACCTAAAATCAGATGTGGAAATTTCCAGTGCCCTAGAAACCCTGACCTCCACAACAACCTTAACAGGGAAACTTTTCTTACCCTGCTGCACCAACTTATCCCCCTCAAAATTTTTATTCACGACAACCCATGCCACAACAAGTGGTTCAACCACAACCACAACTTTAGTTGTCTACCCCACCAACTCAGCCACATCACACACAACTTCTTGCCCAGCCAATATCCAATCCCAACAATAAATTTGTCCAACCTACTCACAATGTTGGAGCATCCACTTATCCCACTTATCCTACATATTACATTGCACCTCAGCCTTTACAGGAAATTTTTGTAACTTTGTTGCAAGAATTTCTTGCATATTTGCAAGAAATTAAACTTAGGTCAAGAAAAGTGGTGACCCAACTAGGAAAAATTGAAGAGATTATAGAGGAAGAAACCCCCGATACACCTAAAACAGAAACTAACAAGAAGCAACAGAACAAAACATTCTAAGATCACAAGAACCTTCCTCGTCTCAAACTGTCCAGCCTCCCTTTTGAGAGAGGTTGGAGGTGAAAGAAATAATGAAACAACTTGAGTTTGATCTAGTGTCTGAATTAAGAAATGTATGTATCAAGATTCACTTACTGCAAGAAATTAGGGACATCCCAATTTACGCTAAAATAGTTTGGGAACTATGCACCAAAAATATAGGGAGACAAAATAAACAACCCTCTACAATTGAAGTAGGTGGAAAACTTGCAAGCCTCATGTCTACCAGATTTGCCACAGAAAAGTATGCAGACCCTAGAATCCCTGTGGCTACCATCTTCATCAATGGATACCCAATAAGAAATAATTTAATTGATTTAGGTCCAGCCAGTAATGTAATGACAATGGAAACATTGTCCCATATAGGATCCTTTGACTTGCTTCCTACCCCTACTGTGTTAGAATTAGAGGAAAGATCTAAGGTCAAGCCAGAAGGCGTATTGAAAGAAATTGTCATTTCATTAGATTCCTGGTGTAATCCTAGATATTTTTATGTTCTTCAGCCTAAGACCAGTTTGCGAGGGCACCCTTTGATCTTGTGGAGACCTTGTTTGGCCAGATTAGATGCCTTCATAGGGTGTAGGTCAGGAAACATGACCATCACCCATGGGGATAGAACTAAACAAATAAATCTAGATCCCCCTCCTAAACCCCTCTTAAAATCAAAAGATACTCATTGGATTGATGAAGAACATAATTCAAAATTATCCACCCAGTTTTGACAATAGCGCATGCTATGAGCCTTCAAGAGAACACTGAGGAAAATTTAATTACTTGTTATATTTCAAATATTGATTTTTCTCAACATTTAGAGCGACAGTCAAGTCATGAGATAGATGTCATTGTTGATCTGCTAGAGTAGAACTTCCAAGAGAATAATACAACATTTGAATGGAATTTAGCCCTTCTAGCTATATTTCCTACTTGTTCAATGACTGAATGTGGAAGCAAAGTAATCGAGATCTTTCCTGGAAAAACTTTAAATATCAATTTTGCCTTAACTCATGAACAAGAAAATTAATTAAGTCAGTCATTGAAAGACTTTTCAGATAAATTTTCTTGGGAATATATAGATATTTGGGGATTCACCCGGACACTTGCATTCATCATATTTATATAGAAGGAAATGCCAAGCCTGTAAGGCAACCATAAAGGAGGATGAATCTTGCTTTAAGAGAAATTGTAAAAGATGAAGTTCAGAAGCTATTAAACTTAGGATTTAGTTATCCTATTTCAGACAACAAATGGGTATGTCCATTGCTTATCGTCCCTAAGAAGAATGGGAAATAGCGAGTGTGTGTATATTATAGGGAACTAAATAAAGCTACATTAAAAGACCATTTTCCCTTGCCTTCTATAGATCAAGTGTTGGAAACCTTAACATAAAAGAGGTACTTTTCTTTCTTAAATGGGTTCAACGGGTACAACCAGATCAAGATAGTTCCAAAGGACTAGGATAAAATAATATTCACATATCCATGGGGTACTTACGCATATAAGGTATTACCATTTGGTCTATACAACTAACCAACCACATTTCAAAGGGTGATACTTGGTATTTTCTCTGATCTTTTACATGATTATGTAGAGGTTTACATGGATGATTTTACGATAATGGGCGATACTCTTGAAGAATATTTACTTAATCTTATAAAAAATTTGAAAAGATGTAGAGAAACTAATCTTTCATTAAGTAATGAAAAATGTTTTATGATCATGACTGAAGGGATTGTTTTGGGTCATGATGTTTCTGCTACAAGAATTAAAGTTGATTCGAAAAATATTGAAGTGATTGTGAAGATGTCCCCACCAACCAGCCAAAATGGATTCAGAAGGTTCCTTGGGCATGTAGTCTAATGCAGAAGGTTTATTGAAAATTTCACCAAGGTTGCCTCGCCACTATTTAAATTATTGACAAAAGAATATGAATTTCATTGGAATGATGAATGTCAAACTGCATTTGACACAATCAAGGATAAGCTTTCTTCAAAACTTGTCTTGAGAGGACCTGATTGGAAATTTCCATTACATATTTCCACTGATGCCTCTAATTCAGTTATAGGGGTAGTATTGGGCCAAAAGAAAAACCCTGTAACCTATGATATCTATTTTGTTAATAAAAACTAAACTCCTGCTTAATTGAATTATACTATAACTGAGAAAGAATTCCTTTTTGTGGTTTATTCTATTAATAAGTTTATACATTACATCACCGGCTATGAAGTTTTTGTACATACTGATCATTCTGCTATTTGGTATCTCATGAATAAACCAGTTACTAAAAACAAAATTACTAGATGGCTTTCATTGCTGTAGGAATTCGACATCACAATATTGGATAGGCTAGGAAAGGAAAATCAGGTGGCTAACTTCCTTTCTAGGCTCAACCATTCAAGTGAGGATGTTCCTGTTAATGATAGCTTCCTAGATGAAAACGTGTTTTCCATTTCTGTCAAATCACCTTGGTTTTCAGATATGGCTAATTACCTTGCTACAGGGAGGTTACCACCTTACTTTTCATCTAATTAGAAAAAGAAAATTATTAGAAAAATTGTTGCTTACTCTTAGAAAAAAGGAGACATATTTTCACTGGACCTGATCTAATTATTCGTAAATGTGTCAGAGAGGATAGATATATGACATCTTGAGATCTCGCCATGATGAACCCCGTGGAGGGCACTTTGTAGACAAGTGAATAGCCTATAAAATCCTTTGGTCAAGTTATTATTGGCCAAGTCTTTTTAAATATGGAAAGGAGTACATTCAAAAGTGTGATAGTTGCCAAAGAATAGGGAAACCTATTCAAGCAGATGAGATGCCCTTGCAGCCACAAGTTCTTAACAGAAAGGCACCTGGAACAATACGATTGTGCCTAGCAGCGTCGATAGCATTTAATATTTCAAAGGAAATGACTACAGAGGGTTTAATGTCGACATTGGCCAAACTATATGAAAAACCCTCGTCCTCAAATAAGGTATTTCTTATGAAGTGTTTATTTAATATGAAGATATCAGAAGGTGGATCTGTTGCAGATCATTTAAATGATTTTAATACAGTTACAAGTCACTTAAGTTCTGTAGGGGTAAATTTTGATGATGAAGTTAGGGCTCTATTATTTCTGTGCTCATTGCCAGAAAGTTGGAATGGTTTAGTTATGGCCATTAGTAACCCTGTCTCTGGATCTAGTACTTTAAAGTTTGATGATGTTGTTGGTGCAATCCTTAGGGACGAAATGCGATGGAAAAGCTTTGGTGAGACATCAGGTAATGCTTTGACTGCAGAGACTAGGGGAAGAAAAATGGAAAGAGGAAAGAGCCCAAGATATCGCAGTAAGTGAAGAAAAGGCAGATACAAGTCCAGATCGGGGATAGTGTGCTAGAAATGTGGGAATAAAGGACACCTGAAGAAAAATTGCAAGTCTTGGAAGGGAAAAGAAGGAGACGTGCAGTAAGAAACTAATCATGAAGCAAATGTAACAGGTGATGTGTTGCATGATGCTTTGATTCTTTCATTAGAAAATATTATTGATGCCTAGGTGGTAGATTCAGGGGTCTCATTCCATGCCACACCTGATAAGAAACATTTTCATGATTATGTTCAAGGAGATTTTGGACAGGTTCGATTGGGTGATGATAAACCGTGTAAAATTGTTGGAATGGGTACAGTTTTCATAAAACAACGGAATGGAAATAAATGGCTATTGAAGGAGGTAAGGCATGTTCCAGATCTGAAGAAAAATCTAATTTTAATAGAGTAGTTGGGAGGTGAAGGTTGTGTAACTACTTTCACAGATAAAACCTGAAAGGTCACTAAAGGATCCCTGGTAATAGAAAATGGAGGAAAGATTGGTACATTGTATTTATGCAATGGTATTTCTAATTTTGTTAATGCTTTAAACTCTACAAGAGAAGATACAACATTGTGGCATCATAGGCTCGAGCACATGAGTGAGAAGGGGATGCAGATTCTTCACTCAAGAAATTTGTTGAGAGGTTTGAAGCATGTTGATTTAAAATTCTGTGAGAATTGTGTTTATGGAAAATAGAAGAGAGTCAGAATCCTTAGAGTTGGGAAAGAAAAGAAGAGCGAAAAATTAGAGCTTGTGCATACAGATGTATGGGGACCTGCTCAGATATCATCTCTTGGTGGCTCTCGTTATTATGTTACTTTTATTGATGATGCAACTAGAAAAACCTGGATTTATTGTATTCGAAATAAATATGATGTATTTGATATTTTCAAGAAATGGAAAACTTTGGTTGAAAATGAGACAGGAAAAAGGTTGAAGTGTCTCAGATCAGATAATGGAGGTGAATATTGCAGCAAGGAGTTTGATAGGTACTGTTTAGAGAATGGAATTCATAGAGAGAAGATAGTTCCAAGAACACCACAAGAAAATGGCGTGTCAGAAAGGATGAATAGGACAATCATGGAGTGTGCAAGGTGCATGAGATTGCATGTAGGGTTGCCTTTACAATTTTGGGTACATGCTATAGATACTGCTATTTATCTAATAGACAAAGGGCCTTCAAGTTCCTTGGATGGTGGTATTGTAGAGGAGGCATGGACAGGTAAAAAGGTAAACTACTCTTTTTTAAAGACTTGTGGTTGTGAAGCCTTTGTCCACATTAATAAAGAAAATAGAACAAAGCTTGAGACAAAATCAAAGAAATGTACCTTTATTGGATATGGTGTTAATGATTTTGGTTATCGCTTTTATGATTATGAAAAACACAAAATCATTAGGAGCAGAGATGTTATATTCAATGAAAAGGTTTTGCATAAGGATCAGCTACATGAAAAGAAATAGGAAAAAGAAAATAGAGAATACACAGTGCTTGATGATATCACAGGAAAAGTGATGGTGCCTGAAAATCATAATGATCAACAGCCAGAACAACAAAAAAATAGTAACAAGCACTTCAAACACCTGAAAGTGGTGTTAGAAGATCTACCAGGATAAGTAGACCCCATGAACGATACTCTCCTTCATTATATTATGTATTGTTGATTGATTCTGGTGAACCAGAATGTTAAGAAGAAGCAGTGCAGGTAGAAACCAGGAAGAAGTGAGAGCAAGCCATGAAAGAAGAGATGGACTCTTTAGCACATAACCAGACTTGGGACTTAGTCAGGTTTCCTACAGGTAAAACAACATTATAGAATAAATAGGTTTACAATTTGAAGGAAGAAGATGGAGGTAGAAAAAGGTATAAAGCTAGACTTGTGGTGAAAGGGTTTGCATAGAAAAGGGGTATAAACTTTGATGAGATATTTTCTTCTGTTGTGAAAATGACTTCAATCAGAACTATTCTAAGTCTAGTAGCAGCTGAAGATTTGCATCTTGAGCAGTTAGATCTAAAGACAACCTTTCTCCATGGGGATTTGGAAGAAGAGATATATATGCAACAGCCACAAGGATATGAGGTCAAATGGAAGGAGAAACTAGTGTGCAGGTTGGAAGAGCTTATATGGATTACAATAGGCTCCAAGGCAATGGTATCTAAAATTTGACAGGTTTATGTCTGAACAAGGTTATACTAGATGTCACTCTAATCATTGTGTGTATCTCAAAAGGCTAAATGATGGCAGCTATATTATATTGTTATTGTATGTAGATGACATGCTTGTTGCAGGTTCTAACATGCAGGAAATAAATGTGCTCAAAATAAACTTGGAAAACTCATTCTCAATGAAGGATTTGGGTGCTGCAAAACAAATCCTTGGTATCAGAATAACTAGAGACAGGAAGAATCACAAATTAACATTGTCTCAAAGTGAGTACATAGAAAAGGTGTTGAAAAGGTTTAATATGTAGAATGCAAAACCTGTTAGTATACCTTTGGCTAGACATTTCAAATTAAGTAAGGAGGCATGTCCCAAGGTCCAGGAAGAAATGGCTCATATGTCTAAAGTTCCATATGCATCAGCAGTTGGAAACTTAATGTATGCAATGGTCTGCACAAGACCTGATATTACACATGTAGTGGGAGTTGTAAGTAGGTACATGAACAATCTAGGAAAAGAGCGTTGGATGGCAATGAAGTGGATTCTCAGGTATTTGAGAGGTACCACAAATCAAGCATTATGCTTTGGTGGTTCAAACATTGCTCTATAGGGATATGTTGATGCAGATATGGCAGGTGACAGAGATAACAGGAGGAGCACTACAAAATATGTGTTTATTGTAGGTGGAATAGCTGTCAGTTGGGTTTCAAAAATCCAAACTGTTGTTGCACTTTCAACAAAAGAAACAGATTATGTTGTTGCTACAGAGGCTAGTAAAGAAATGATTTGGTTACAAAGGTTTCTGGATGAATTGGGTAAGAAGCAGGAGTTGGGAAGGTTATACAGTGACAGCCAGAGTGCCATACATCTTGCAAAGAACTCTGCATTTCATTCCAAGACTAAGCATATACAGCTCCAGTACCATTTCATACGATCAACATTGGAAAATGGATAGTTGAAGCTGGAAAGATACACACTAGCCAGAATCCTACAGATATGTTAACAAAAGTTGTAACCAGGGAGAAACTGAGAATATGATCAGTTTCAATTGGTCTTCAAGTATGATGAAGAAGATGAGAAACAACCAGGTCCAAATTGGAGTCATTTTCTAGCAAACGAAGCAGCGGTGGAGTTTCTATAATCAGTCTCCAAGTGGGATATTGTTGGGTGTGGAGCCTGATTATCTTCTGTATTCAAAGGTTTCAACTGGATGTATACCCCAAGAAGACTGTACAACCCTCCACCTGGGGGGGGGGTGCGTGGGGGGACTTGTCCCCCTTGCGGGCGACTGAGGGGGCTAATCCCCCCCGGATGGGAGCTCCAGGGGCCAGCGGGGGTTTGGGGGCAGCGCCCTCGAAGCTAAAAATAGATGTAAAATTGCCTTGTAGAAGTCTAGTAATTTCTAGCCAATCTAGGCCATTCATTAAAAGGATGACCTGACGGTAGAAGTTATGTTTAGTTTAGGGTTTTTTTCCCTAGAAGGTAACCCCTCACTGTATATGAGGGAATTGTATTGCGTCTATGTATCTCTGTATTCTGAGTGAGGAAGAGAGAGGATATTGAGAGCGAAGATGGTGTTACAACGGATCTGCTATAGGTTGTATCTCTTCAATTTACTGGATAATATAATAAAATAAAGACTCACTGTTTCTCCGTCAATGTAGCCCAAACTGGGTGAACCACGTATATCTGTGTCTCTCTTGTTTTATGTGTTTTCTATGTTTATATTTCTGCAATATTTTATGTGTTCCATTTCTCTGTAATATATACTTTTCTAACAATTTGAGAGGTGGGCTCTTGATTTTGTAGGTCCTATTAATCCCATGTCCAAAGGTATGAAGTATATTTTAGTGTGTACTGATTATGTTACGAAGTGGGCGGAAAAAAACGCAGTGCCTAGTGCAGCAAAGAGAGTAGTGGTAGATTTTCTCTTTTCTGATATTTTTGTAAGATTTGGGGTACCAAGAGAAATTGTTGCTAATCAGGGCACCTACTTTGTATTTGATCTTATGCAGAGGATTGTGCAAAAATATCATATCACTCATTGGAAGTTCACTCCCTACCATCAACAGGCCAATGGGTAGGTGGAATCAACAAATAAGGTGTTGGAGACAATCCTAACTAAGACAGCGCAACTACATAAAAAGGATTGGTAAGATGGACTTCCAGAGGCCTTATGGGCATACAGAATCACCTGGAGAAAACCTACCAGCTTTTCTCCATATGAATTAGTATATGGAAAACAAGTTTTTTTTCCAATTGTATTTCAGATCATAACTTTTAAGATGGCAGTAGATTTGGACATAGATTTCACCGAGGCACAACAACAAAGGATCCTACAGCTCAATGAACTATATGAGATTAGGCATGATTCTTTTCTTCATACTGACCTTATCCAACAAAAAAGGGCTAAATGGCATGACATATACATTAAGAAGAATCAGTTTAAGGAAGGAGATTGGGAATTGTTGTTCGAATCAAAATTCAATAATTTTAAAGGAAAATTTAACACACATTAGTTTGGTCCTTATGAGATCTAGAAAGTATTTGATAATGGATCTATTTGAGTCAAAATAATAGATAAAGAAAATTTTACCTTCTTGGTTAGTGGGCATAGAATTAAGTTTATCAGAAGCCCCAATCTAAGGAGAAATGTTTTGAGGAGATTGTGAAGAAGAATGAGTTGGAAATGGTAGGAAAGGTGGGTATCTCTTTCAGTACCTCTTCTTGATTTTCAACCATAATAAATTGAGCTTACTTTGTTCCTTCTCATGATCTGTAAACCATGAGAGGAGTGTCTATTGGATACATGTTTATTCCTTTTCTAGCGCCAGTAGACTATTTTTGGAAAAGGAACCCCATTGGAGTTTTCTTTTTCAGTATTTCAGACTCTCTAAAATTGAAATCTGGCAAGCGTGAACTGCCTTGGGCTCATTAAAATCACAGGACAGTAGATCCCTCTGGATTCCCAGGAAAATTGTGTTTCATACCTTAATAAATATTTGAGTTTCTCGCATTGGACTGATGTAGGATTCTCTAAGGTCATCCTTCCAACAATCTTGGTCCATCGACATGAGCACATTATCTGGGATCAAGACTAGAGATATGCGACGTCTTGAAGCCTATATACATCAATGAAATGATCTACGCCTGCAGTAATGGAGATTCATCAAGGATCCTTGACTACTGGATATTTGAAGGGGTTCGACAACAACTTATCTATTCACACCTTATAGGATGCATCGGTTGTACCTTGGTCCTCACTTTCACTATTGGTGATCGACACCGCGTTGGTTAAAAGTTGATATTAATGATTGGTAATCCAATGAGATCACTACACATTCGACTTTAATGCCTTTATTCATGTAGCAATGAACTATACAAGGATAGTTAAATATGGAGTTCAAGATTTTTCCTACCGACAGATCAAGACCATTTAGCAATAAATGAGGCATCATCTTATAAAAGAACAATTAAATGAAATTTTCATTATCATTTTGTTAGAAATACAGTGGGATTCCTTCATAGGAGTTTTTTATTTCCTGCAGAAGTCACAACTCCCTGCAGAAGGATTTCCTACAGAAGAATTTCCTGCAGTAGAGTGTTTGTTGTTGCACTCTCGATATTATTCAAATAATTCCAGCAGAACATCCCTTCAAGGATCTAGAAAGCATTTTTTGATTGCCAAAATCTTCAAAGCTAATCAAAACCATGAGATTTCATGATATTGTACATAATATAGTTTTTAAAATGGTTGTTCATTGCAAGGCAAGGGTGTGTTTCATCTCTAGGTACCTAACGGTCATACGGTAAGTTAAAAAGGTAAAGTTCTATGTCAATTTCTTTAGGATTAAGGTAATGGTATGATTTATTTTTTATTATTTTTGCATAATTATGAGTCACATTCATCCTTGTCTAAATAGACGACCATCCTATGCAATCTCCCACTTCGGATACACCTCGAAACATGCAATATTCCTCTCTCCAACGAAATCTTGCATAACAGATCATGATTTTAATCATGATCACATTTTGTGCTACAAAAACTTGCCTCTATTTCACTATCACTTACCTAATCAAGCCATCCTCATTCCCATTTGATCCTAAAACACTTTGTATAGCCTATGGAAAATGTCAAAAGTGCTGAATTGAAACTGCGCTCCCCTACTCACAACATATGGCAAAAAATGAGGTTGACTATTCGATTTGAACCATAGGGTCTGGGGTTATTGGACACATACCCTCAAAGAAAGACACAGTTGGAAAAGGCGGGTTTGTTGCCCTTGTTTTTGAAGTTCGATGGGAACAATTTCAAAGTGACCAAGTCATTTTCTCTAAACATGAATGGAGAATAGTCTCAGGTTGGCAATGTGAAGTTCAAATTAACTGAAGAATTGGTAGCTAAAGCCTGCGATGTCCCACGAGAAGGACAACATTAGTTTAAAAGTGAACGAATTGACAACGATATATGTGCACCTTACCTAAAGAAGGAGCATACAAATCTCGATTGGGGAAAAGGAATTTTGGAAAGTTATCTCGGAAGTAAGTATCAGTGCCTTCTATTTCTACTTCAAAAATATATTGCACGTGACGGTTGGTTTGGGTTGGATTTTATGTTCCACATTTAGCTTCTTAGACATTTTCGAAACAAACCTTTGAATTTTCCTCGTTATTTGAGGATGTATCTACTTAAAATGGCTACTTCCGCTCAGAAGAGGGTGGCTAACATAAAGGAGATCCTCTACCACCATGGTCTAGTTAATATTATTATGCTGGAAGTGTTAAGTAAATGAAAGAAAACTTGGGAGGATTTCCTGTTTGAAAACTATTTTGTGGATGAGGAAGAGGTGCCTAAATAAAAAACTGGAGTTGCGGAGTCAAGTCCGAGGCTAAAGAAATAGCCTTGAACTCCTACCAAACTAGAGAAAGTGCCTAAATCTCCATATACTAAAGAGGCAACATCGAGTCAGAAATCAAAGAAAAATTCATGGACTCATAGGCAGGAGCAAGTGTCCAAGATCGAGAAGGCCGAGATAAGCTTGAAAAAAAAGAAATAAGTTTTGAGCCCACATCCGGCCAGAGGAAAAAGGGGACATTATGGTAATCAAGGAGACTATGGGAAGAAGGTCAACACCACCAATGGGTGTCACTCCTCTTACCAAATGCTTTACTAGGAGACAAGCTACTAAGTTGGCTATGCAAGAAACCGAAAAGGAGGGCACACCATGGACAACAACATGCAAGAAGACTAAGGAATACAAAGGGAAGCAAATACAGAATGAGATGGCCAAATTTGTTACTCAGGAGTACTGGAAAGTAGCATCCCAGGAAACCCAACAACTGAAGGAAAGCATGGAGAAAACTATCAAGGACCGTCAAGAACTAGAGGAACAGAACTCTCCTCATTCTCCTCAAGAATATGAAGGAACCTCTAAGAGAAAACAGTCGCACAAGGAGGTGGAGGAAGCTATAACTGAAATTAGAGTGTCCAAAAGAGTCATGTGGAAGGAAAATGTGACTTTTAGCAGAAAAAAACATGTGCCTTCAAAAAGAGTTGGATGAGTGTAAAATCAAGTACTAGAAGGTGGACAGGTTACTAGAGAAGAACCAGGTCCAACTACAACATCTACAAAAATGTAATGAGGAGTATAGAGACAGAACCAAGAAAGTTGAATCTAGCAGAGCACAGTTAGACTAATTCACTGCCATGGTTGCAACACAAGGAGAAAATAGAATTTTCTTTATATATA